>JAQGAJ010000131.1:0-20585 GCA_034689365.1 Liebstadia similis | reverse complement strand
AATTATTTTAAAAAAATAAATTCATTCAATTTTATAATATATTGTATGGAAAGTCATATAAAATCTTTGGTTTTATTTGAGCGCATAATTGATTGAATTTAATTACAATAATTACTTTTGTAACTAAAACAGAGTAATGCCGAGAGAGAGTGGGCGCCTGAGTCGACCCCGACCTGGGCTAAGGATGTGCAGAGTAGTGGGACGGCGAAGATCACGGCATTGGATGTGATCTGCGGTAAAGAACACATGACTGTGAGGGCGGAGTTCAGCGCACCCTTTCAGGGGATCATATTCTCGAAGGGAACTTATGGTCACGAAAGTTGTGTTTACGTAAAGCCCTATTCGGGTATAACTCACGCGACATTCAATGTCAAGTATGACCAGTGCGGCACTAAACCAGACCTCCAGGGAAAGTATTACGAAAACACAATTGTCATCCAATATGGAACTGATATAATAGAGGCCTGGGATGAGGCAAAACGACTCCGATGTGAATGGTTCGAGGCATACGAAAAGCCGGCCACTTTCAGACCCGCTATTCCGGTACTGACCTCCCGTTCACTGTTTCCCTGGTTTACCAAATTGTATATATAGGTCGCAGATCTGGATGTGATTGAAATGAATTTCCAGGGCGATGAGATAGACTGCTGGATGTCTATTCAAGAAGGCAAAGGACCTTGGGCTCGTGAAGTGTCCAGGATTGTAGCCGTCGGTATGTGACCACACAAGTGGTTGAGTTCAGTATTGAAATGTTGGTATTTATAGGACAACCGATGACAATCGTTGTCGCCATCAATGACTATAAGAATCAGTTCGATATGCGGGTCAAGTCCTGCTTCGCTCACGACGGGGTCAAACCGGCCATTCATCTGACCGATCAATACGGATGTGTTCTGAGACCTAAGATGTTGTCGCCCTTCAAGAAGATCCGGGACACGAAGGGAAAGGCGACTCTTGTATCCTACGCTCAATTCCTTGCCTTCAAATTCCCAGACAGTATGGATGTGCAGATCCAGTGCACTGTCGAAGTCTGTAGACATGGATGTGCCGATGTCTGTCAGGCCGAACCTCCCAATCAGTCCAACCCTTCATTGCAAGTCTCGGCTGACATTCCGCACACTTCGGATCACTTGAACTCTAATGAAGACATCATTCCATCCGAAAACGAAGCGCAACCCGTATATCAAGACTTGGGTTCTTCACATCAGCCTTTAGTTCCGATTGATATCGAAAACCACTATATTTCAGATTATAAACATCCCGAAAGTGGTCACACATTGGAAGAAAAACTGTCTGATCTTCGGGACGACTATCAGTCCGTCCCTTCACTTCATAGATTACCATTGAGTCCAAGTGCTGAGAGTTTAGGCGAAACAATGGTTTCACACGAGAGTGAGAATAAGCCGACCATAAAGTTACCCGAAATCGGTTCGATTCAGTCCGAGTCGGGCCTCAAACAGAAGTTCAATTTCCCCAATTTCGCGAATCTTAATCTCGCGAACTTCAAACCCGAAGACTTGAATTTAGCGAACAAATTGTTGGCAAACAAAGGAAATATTGATTTCAGTCATTTGGCCGCGACTTTTGCCAACGGTTTGCATCAAAAAGACATTATGTCTTTGATGCAGAAGAATAACGTCAAAGACTTGGTCTCCAAGTTTGCCAATAGAGTCGAAGAACAGCCCATTCCTGAAGCCCTTCATTCGAATCAATTGAATGGCGATAAGTTGGAGAACATATCTCAAGTCTTTGTGACCACTGACCAGCCGAACGAGAGCCGATACCCGACCCCACACTTTGTGCAAAACACAATTCCGGCCGAATCGGGTGTCGATATGAGTGAAGTGATGTCCAGACCTCAACACATTCCTCATCTCATTCCTGGTTCACATTTTAATAATTTTCCATTCGATGCAATGAATGCAAACAATTTGGCAAATATTAGGTTTAATAATCAGTTCAATAAGAAAATATTTATTCATTCGGGGGATAACTCACAAGAAAAATCACCGTCAGCTCAAGTAATGGCAGTTTCCCTCCAACCGGGCTCACCCATTGTGCCTCATTCTATGCCAAACCCCGCAATACATGCATTCATTCCAAACACAGATACTTCACAACCGGTTCCGACAAAGGATCTGAATATTGTTCAAAGAGTGAAAAACAAGATTACGTCTCACATAAAAGACCTGAAACCAGATATCTTGAACATTAAACTCCACTCAAAGGGTGGACCAGATTCACAGTTTCCATTTGGTCCGCGATCTCTTCGAATCAGAAGATCCGGCGATTCTTCTCAGATAGGGCTAAAGAAGGGCTTCCAAGTGGTCACTTCGGTCGACCTCGCGTTTATGCCCAATATAACCACGGATTCGACTCCGATATATTCGGGCAGAAAGGATGACAGGAGTGGAATGTGTTTCTCTGTCGGGCAATTGGCCACTGGTCTCAGTTGTATTCTTTGGCTTATAGTAGTGGCGATCACTTCCTGTGCTTTTATGACATATAAATTAAGTAAAAACAAAAAGTCATTCAATAATTCTCATAAATAATTGTTTTGTAATATTAGTTAAATTTAATGTTTATTTTAATTTCATTTATTTATTGTTAATAAAATAGTGCCACCGATTCACTCACCACACCATGTCTTCACTCATCAGATCTATCCCACGGTTAGACCTCAGGTTAGAACTGATGGTCGATATTCTGTCCGTCAGTTCGAATCAATAGTAAACTCACTGAAAGGTCTCTCCTATACTATACTATAGGCTATAAATAGTTTAAATTATATTTTTCCTCATTAAAGACCTATTAAGACCTATAAATTCCTATAAACGATAGTCTAATTAGCTTTAGATCTGAGGCAATGATAACGAACTGACGAGTGATTAAACATTTTTCAAAATAATATATCAATTTTTATCTCTGATCGGTATCTTTTGACTCGAGTCTGGACTCAAGGCATTGGATTGACATTGAATTCGGTTCTCATTAAAGACCAGAACAACCGAAACGAATGAACTAACGATCAGTTCTTATTTTAAATTCGTTTAATCATTAAATGCTTGTTAAACATAAAAATGTAATCCTATTATAGATTCGATTCTGATCTTAGAGTTCATTATCGAAACCACTTTATTGATGGTTATCTAAAAGTTTTCCGGTATTCAACTCAAGTCGAGTATCGATTAAACGCAACCAAAACTTAATAATGAATTAAACAATAGTTTAGTTTCTGAGGTAAGGCTCAGGTATTCATCGATCGCAACCATTTGTCTGCTATTAATACAATCTTTTATTTTCAATGATTAAAACAACAAATAAAAGGATATTTAAATCATTTGCTAAAAACAAAATCAGTTTTAAAATAAAAGCATTTAAAGCATTAAATATAAAGTTATATTAATTAGGGATCGAAAAGACATACAATGGGACGGGTATTGGAATCACTGACCCCTTCGCTAATTAGCAGTCAGTTTACAGTTAATTGCGATAACTATTATCTCAACGATTAGTTACAAAATAGTTTCAGTTATTGCGAAAAATATTTTTTTAAAAGAACTAACTCTTGGAATAGATTGGTCTCAAGAAAGCTAACTATCGTCTGACCGGCCATCGAATTCGCGGCCGAAGTGTCGGATAATTTTTAATAAACCAATGACTGATAAATGACTTCTGCGTTAAAAAATAAATAGACAATTAAAATCAGATATGACTTAATTTTGTAAATATAAATGAATTTATATTAAATTTTATGATCGCTTTAAGACTTTTTGGGTGAAACAGTAAAAAAGTCGGTCAAAGACCACAACAGATGTGACAGAATCGAGAGACACCAACTTCGGCTCAGAAGGCTCTGTCTCTTAGCGCTCGTCACTTGATTCACATCCGTGTAATTGGTCTCCAATTCGAACAACTTTTCCAATTCGATCGGTTCATAGCTCTTGTCTTCGGCTTCGCTTTCAATTGACTTCTTCGTTGGATTTATCGCCGACTTATCCGTATTTGTCTTTCGGTAAACATTTTGGGACAAAAGATTAATGACTCCAATGAACTTCTCTTGAATTGCTTGTGGCAAAGGCCTGAATACAATATCACAAATATCATCATTAGATAACTCATCAGTCATTCGACTGACAGAAAACAAGAACAAAACAATTGAATCCATTGTTTCAGTCAAACAAATTGTGATCGATTGAACGCAATTTGTCTTTTGTTTTGTTTAAACTACTTTTGATAAGATTGTTACCAAACAAAAAAGACAAACCTTTTAATCCCTGGGATATTACTCCAATAATATCGATTCCTGTTTTGTGAGAAATCGTTGGCAAATAATGTAATTGGTTTGCACTGAAAGCAAAATTCAGTTCTATTAGTATTATTCAAAGACTTTGAGCAAACTTTTCATACCATAAACAGAGTTGAAATGATATCTCTTTGAGAAGTACTCAAAGGATTGGAGTTTTCGCATAAGAAGAAGAGGTGACGGCTTTTATTGGTCAGACGTAACAAATTTAGGATATGATTGAAGTACAAAAAGAAATGTCCACTTCTTTTGCTGTCTGTCATTGAATTTTCAGTTAAATCAAATGCAAAGCAATTGAGTGTTAAAACAGACCGATCAGTGTTTTACGTCCAGAACTGGTCGCAGAATATTCAGGAGGAGAAGAACCCAACACTAAATCGATCGGAGAAATTGAAACGATCTGAAAGAGAGTTATATTTAGTAATGTTTTGCTATTTAATAGACATTACTTTATCTAAAGTCAAGTTTTCAATAGAATCCACAAAAACAATGCTATTCTTGTGATGAGATTTTGTGATTTCGATGGCATCGGTGTCAGACTCAGAGGCATAGTATGCGTCCACTTCCAGACCCAACTGTTCCAATGCTTTCTTGGCTAAAATGGGATAAAATTTAGGCTTAAATTTATAAAACAATTTGATAGAAAATACCGGAACCGATGCCGTCCATCAGTGATAAAACTCTTATTTGTTTCTTCTCATTCGAAGACTCTTCGATCAGATTCGTTGCTTTCAATCCATTAACCAAAGGATCAAACATTGTCTTTACGTTGAATCTCCAGTTGGATCGGACTCGAAGAACACCCGTTTCTTCGATAACGGGTTTGCAGACAAAGCACTCCCACTTTTCTGTTTCCAATACCTTGAGATCAATGTCTGTATAACTAACTCGATTCGAATTATCAAATCAATATTCAAACCTTTACGTGAACTCCCGGACCAATCAATAAGTCAATGCATTTGAGACAATAGACTCTAAGAAGAATGAGTTAACATCAATAGCACAAAAGGTGATTCTCACCGATGACAACTCTCATTCTCACAAACCGCTAGATTTCCCAATTGTCCACAAATAGCACAAAATGACTGAAATAAAAGAAAATCGACGACAATTAGATGAGAGCAACAAAATGGAAATGACATTACATTCTTGAAGTCAGCTCCCGGCGCATACATCGTTACACGAATGTTGTCATAACACAGACGACACAGACCTCCTTCGAAGATCGGATGTCGAAGTAATGTCTTTGAAGTGTCGCTGACGAGGGCTTCGGCGTCACAACAACAAGCGATACAGATCTTATCGATTGACACTTCCTTTGACTTAATTCTCTCAATTTGACTGACTTTATATTCTGGAATCTCATTCGATGAATCCGTTTCTTCCGTTTGGTTCACTTCAAAATAAACTATTTGTTGAAGCCTTTCGTCTGTTTTAAGCGCTTCCGAATAAACTGAATCTAAAGGCAGATAAGAAGCGGCTGAGGAAGGGATTGGATTCAATGGATCAGCTTTGAAGGGGTTCTTCTTATTTGAATCTTTTAATGGGAACCCATTTTTCGCCCAACGGATTAAAGCGTGTTCTTCGTCATCAATAGCACTACTACTGGTGGCCACGTTCTCGTCCAACGGAAAGGTGACATCGGCTCTGGCGGCCAATACCCGAAGCGCTTCTTTCACTCTCAAACTGGTCAGAGCAGACGTGCCTTTACTCAGTTCGTTGAAGTTATCAAAGAATGATTTGATTTTTGATTTGGGTATTTCTGAAACCTGATGGTCACCAAACCAATAGACCCAAGTCTGACCTTTTTTGGCCGCTTTTTGTTTGCAATGCAAGTGCGAAATGATTAGCGCCGGAAACCATGTCTTGTAGTTCGGAAGTGTTGCCCAAACTATATCTCCGATTTCGAACTGAACATCAAATAAGTTAACAATTATTAGCATTTAATCGAATTAAACAAATAATACTTCATATTTCACAACTGAATGACTGCTTTTTGGTTTGTCTTTCGTCTTATCGGGTTTTGGCTCTTCCTTCGGCGGCTCGATCTCGTCGGTCGGTCGCGACGTTTCTTTATACATACGGACCCGTCTGTCCTCTAATATCGACTATTTTTAAATAAAAACGAAATGCTTTGTCAGTATTTAATATCCAGTCGTATATAAATTGTCACAAAATAGCTCTAATCATACATTATTTAGTATTTTATTGTATTATAAGTTTTTTCTTGGGTTTCGGTCTAATGTTCGGCATTGGGTTAATGATAGACAAACTCAATGAGATCTATGAGATCGAAATCAATTAATCATGGGGAATGTGCCCATTGTAACTATTTTTGGCTACATTGTAATTCTATTATAATTGTAAAATACCATGATACTTGTAAAATAGGTTAATGAGTGAACATTGAGTATTAGAGGGACAGACCTGGTAGTAGTCGACTTGTGTCGGTAACATTCTTAGGCCATACTTTCCGCGGTTCAGAGGGTTTACATCTGCACTACTTGTGGTACTGATTGTCACTAATTTTGGTTTTTTAATCATAACTTTCGAAGTCTTCTCCGTTTGTTTCTCTGTCTTCTGAGGTTTCCGTTTGTGTCCTCCTTTGGGATCAGTTTTATTGCCATTAACTGAAGTCGAGTTTACCTTGACTTTAGTCGAAATAGGTATCATAATCGGGTCAATAGGATCACCATTGGTCTCGATCTTACTGTTCTTAGGTTTGGATTCATTGCTCAGATCTAACGGCACTTCGCTCGACATCTTCGCAAGTGGTCAGTGAGATGTTGTCTAACAACTATCAAGTCTTAATGATGTAGTGGTGGACAGGGAGGTAGTCAGTGACCAGTGAACCAATCCAGACATCAAATGTCTTGTAGTGATTGACAGTAAGGGATGACCACAACTCGTAGTGAGTACTCACTGCTCAGCACAACAGTAGTCCTCAAACAGACTCACTCTCAGAGACACTGACTCTCAATGAAGGCCTACAACTGCTCTCCACTTGTGTTGCCTTCAAATCAATACTACATTCAAATCAAATATTAATATAAATATTGTTTACATTAATTTCAGTCTTCGCTAACCGATTGATAGCTGACCACAGAGACCATCGATGACATCACTGACATAACTGCACTCATCTCTGATCAGGATATCAATGTCTAAATCGTACTATTAGTTAGTGAACATATGAAATGCTAGAATCCATTTATCAATTCTATATAACTAACTAGTTAGTTAGATTCTAGTTACATCGTATATCTATATCGTATTGGTTAGTGCTTTATACTATTCAATAGTTAAATGGCTAATAAGGGCAGAGAGTCTAGTAATGGGATGGTAATGGTCCAATTACTAATGGAGTTAATTTAAATGAATAAATCCTTTGAAAGACAAGGTTTGCATCGAAAATATCTTTCCTCTAATAAACTGTTAATTGACCGCAAGGTTTCTTTCCCGATAAAAATTTCCCGATAGGAAGACTTTTAGAGAATAGTTTAGCACTTTTTGGTCACCTCATTAACTAACCCGCCCTATATAGAAATAGTGAACATCTTGATGAAGAAGTGCTGCATTGAGGAGTTGATGAGGAAATATAGATTATAGATTCAAAATATAGATTTAAATTCAAATTTTAGTCAAGTCTTGACATTTAAAGGGAAAATCAAATTTAAAATATTTATTTGAAGATTGAATGTAAAAAAATAAGCACAAAGTCGTAAATTTCCTGATCTTATATTGATTCTAAGTAAAACTAATAAAAACTTAGTTCTTTATCAACATAGTTCACCTACAATGAATCTAATACATGTGTACCATGATACTAAATATCATTATAAATTATATAAATTATACAAATTTAGAACCGATTCTGTAATTTTCAATTTCAATGCTATAGAGTTTCCTCTATTGCTTGTCAGTCAACAAACGATATAATCAAAGTTGAAAACCACTGCAAACTCGAAAAAACAAACCTATAATTGTCACCAAAACCAGACGTCATTTGTTGTCTTTGATCCGATGTAAACAGCGGTGACTGTACTGACAACTGATCCCAATTAGTGGCCAAAGAGATGGCAAATAATAGTGTTTTGATCACCGATTTTTGGCAAACAGTGGACAACAGTTTGGCGCCGCTCTCAGCGAAACAGTTGCAGTTCATCGATCAGTTAGAGACGGACTGCCAGTTCCCAAGAGCTGAAGACCCGTCGGATGACCAACAATCGGATCAATCGGTAACCGTCGACACAGATATCGATAACATATTTCAAGTGAGATATCTCTGTTTGCTGTCAGTGATCGTTATCTCATATATATTTCTCTTGACATACAGTTTGAAGAATGGTTTGCAAACTTGGAAAATGATTTTAAGACCGAAAATGATTCCCGATATCAGTGAGTATTTCAACGAAAAGAGTCGACACTTTTAAAGATTGTCTTTGTTTTGTGACCAATAGAAAACTTTTGGATAATTATATGCAAACAAAACAACTTTTGGAAGAAGTGAATCAAAGTTTGTCCAATTTGGACCTCTTGAGGGAACAGTACCACTCGGTCTCTAATAAGACCAAAGCTCTTCACTCTTCGTGTGAACAGCTTTTACAGCAACAGGCTTTGAACAAATGGTTTGGATTACATCCTAATATATATTTGTTCTAAAGCATGGATTGATTGTCGCCATCGAAAGAATTGGTCAAAAGTTGACTTATTTCAAAGAACTCGAACCTATTTCAAAGGTATAAAGTTTTGCTGAAGATTATCATTCCTGACATGAATTTCATGACTTGACAGAAACTATCGGCGCCGACAATGCTTGTACTCAACGAGTCATTGATGCCAATGATGTCTCGTTTAGATGAATGTATCGCTTATTTGGAATCGAAGCCCAATTACAGGGAATCCGAGTCCTATCTCAAGCAATTCAAGCACTTGCAGTCTCAGGCCTTGTCCACGATTCGCAATCATGTGATTAGAACTCTTCAGCAAACGGCACAACAAGTTATGCCCGAATCCAAAGAAGCTTTAACTCCAAACGATAGTGTCTTTACATTATTTTATGGCAAATTTCAAACCAATGCCCACCGAATCAAAACTTTGATGTCTCAGATCGAAGACCGGAGCCAACTGTCAGAGCAGTAAGATTTGACTCATTGACGGTTAATCTGAACTAAAATATCGCAATTTAGATACCAAAGTCTTCTAAATGAGTGCCATCAGTGCTATTTCAACATAAGAGAAACATTAATTGGTCCGGTTCTTTCCCTTGCGATCGAAGAGATGGTCATTTCTCACAAACGCAACTATTGTGCTCTCATAAGAAGTTCGACAAACATGATAATTCACATTTGTCAAGACGAATATCAACTATTTTTTCAATTCTTTACAAAAGATAGCCTTTCGTTGACGTAATATACAAACAATTGACTCTTATTTTAAATTGATTTCATTGAATTGCAGCGATTTCTTGGATAAAAACTGCCAAAAGCTTTACAACACTTTGAGACCAGTTGTTATTCATTTGGAACATTTGGAATCGCTTTCAGAAATTTGTTATATACTTAAAAGCGAGTTAGTAGAAGAAAACCTTTTGAATCAATGTAAGGGTTAGTCAAACAAACCGATCGATTAATTTTTGTTTCATCAAAAGCATTAGAATTGGAGCCATTCATCAAATCAATGGAGCGCTTACTTCAGGACACACAGGAAAGACTTGTCTATCGGTCCAACATTTACATCCAGACAAATATAATCGGTTACACTCCAAGTGCTGGAGATCTCGCTTATCCTGAAAAGTTGGAAATGATGAAGGTTTAGATGGTTTCAAAGTAATATTCTCTGACCTATGTTTGGTTAGAATATCGCCGAAACTTTGATCGACGATTCAAATGAGGGACGAATGAGAATGCGTTCCGATTCAATATCTTCGTGCGCTTCGGACATATCTTTTGCTACTAATGATAGGAGTTATGAAAGAGCGAAGAAAGAGTCAAACAGTGAGTTGTTTTCAAAAACTATTATCGACTATGAAATTGATTTTTTGGTTTTGTTAATTAGGATCGCCGGCAGACATGCACGGGATGTGGTACCCGACGGTCAGACGCACTCTCATGTGTCTGAATAAACTCTACCGGTCTTTAGATGTAGGTTTAGAATGATTTGGTTCATCTCTGATGTATATTATTTGATAGAAACCCACATTCCAAGGGCTTTCTCAAGAGGTTTTGGCCGCTTGTATTGAATCCCTCGATGTCGCACATAATCACATCACAGAGAAAAAGGTTTCAATTGTCATATTTATAATTAAATATAAACTCTAAAAACCTTTTCCTTAGACCCTTTTGGACGGTCAGCTCTTTTTCATAAAGCATTTGCTGATAATCAGAGAACAAATATCTCCCTTTCATATTGAGATTACTCTGAAAGAGGTTTCGCTTGACTTCAGTCGAACAAAAAGTAATTATATGTTCACTTTTAATCTCTAATAAATTCTAATCAATTAATCTGATCTAAAAGACGCGGCCTTTGATCTGATACATAAAAGGGGAAATCTATTTAGTCTGACGACAAACAATGCTTTACTCAAATTCTTATTTGAGGTAATTATCGCTAAAACCATGAATTGTCTCACAAATGCGGTACAATTGTTAGGGCGCTCCTCAGGTCACTGAGAAGATGGTGGACTCTCAGAAGGCTGTGGACAATAAGATTAAAAGCAAATGCGAAGAATTTATCGCGTATTCGACTCAACTGATTATAAAACCATTAATTAATTTTAATGATTTGGCGAAAACCCTTCAAAAGGATAACAAATTGAAAAGCCATCAAATGTTTAGTTCGGTCGACAACTTGAAGGCCACAATCGCTGATGTGATGAACAACTTGAAGATGAACTTGTCTTTAGTCACTTTGAAGATGTCGTTATATTTGGCCAACAAAGACACTGAAGCTATACTTTTCAAACCCATCCAAGTATTGCATTGATTACAACATCAAAAACTCATTATTCTTTCGGTTTTTAGGCCAAAGTTCAACAGAATTACCAATTTTTAGAAAAACTCATTGAAAGTAATTATTCTGATTCGGAACAGAAGACAATCGGTTTACCCGAACTCTCTGACCTCAACCCCGAGTAAATCATTTATTTAACTATAATTTAATTTTAAATAAGAATAAATCGATTAATGTTTGCATTTATTGAGTCATAAAATCCAAGCAACAAATCATTGGGAATGAAGTCTCGATTCCGATGAACGACTAGTCTTTAAATCAAACGTCAGTTTAAATGGCAGTGAATTGAATCAACTCTGAAATCATGCGCTTATAATACATAACAATAAATATCTGACCGGTTTTGGCAGTGATTGCGTCCGGCAGTGCGTCCGTTCGGTTCACAGGGATTGTACTCAACTAAAGCTTATCTCAATTCTAAACAATCGTTTGATATATCACTCGGTTTATGGCTTTTCAGCGACAGAAGTATCGATCGCTTCAACAATAGTCATAAAAATCTGTTAAACCTTTGATTAATTGAAAAATAGTTGAGAAAAGCGATTGATTTCTCTTCTCGTGGTTGAGTCAAATGTATCGTCAGATAAGGCGTTAATAAATATTACAAAAGCTTTTTTCTGTACAATAGTTTCGATAAAATTTAGCCATAAATTAATAAAACAATTGATTTTGTCTTCAATTTCCTAAACCTAAGCATCGGTTCTTTGATCAGAATCCGGACGGTTCTGTGTTTTTGATGCAAACCGAACATCGGCTCACTTTCGTCCTAAGGTTTCCGGCCTTCAGAGTCTCACTGACCGGCCGTTCGAACTGCGACTGAGCCTCGACTGTAGTCAACCAGAAACTGAATTTGTTGGCGAAGTAATGACATGTCCCGCGAGCGCCGTTACACTCAATGAAAGGCGTCGCTCGGAAGTCCTCCAAACAACTACCAGGACTTGACAGTGACTGACCTCCGCCTTCAGCCCCGGCCGCCGTGTGCTGAATACAAAGAGTTAATGGATGTTGACTTCTGAGGAGAATGACATACCATCGCAAAACTATATCCGATCCAAAGAGATGTCCAACTCTTAGGACAATCTGGAATATCGAGTGACTGACTGTGGACAGCGATGACATTAGCGGGTGCTTCGCAAACGACACATCGACTGATGTATTGTTGAATGGCTTGTTCGCCGACCGGCATCATCGGTATGGGAGCGTTAGTGGACAACCAGTAAGACTTGTCATTTCTTGAGGCATAGTTACAGACACTGTTGAAATCGCAGAAAAGGAATGGCATTGTACTGAATCTCCTCAGACAAGAACCAGCAAAGCCTGTAAAGGGATTGAGATAAGAAGGTTATCACAACAGACCAAACCGACCGAGATCTTGGTTGTGGGCCTTTTCGTTGCCCTCAATGTAGAGCAGACTATATCCGTCCCATATCTTCTCCATATTTCGTGGGCATTGGGGAGCAGTCGCTGATTGGCTGTGACGGACCAGAAGTATTCCCATCAAGTAATCCGTTCCCGACTCTCCGGGAGGACCCGGATATCCTTGTAATCCCTTCAATCCCGGCATTCCCGGTGCGCCCGGCACTCCAGACACTCCGCGATCTCCTTTTATTCCGGGTAATCCGGGCAGTCCTGAAAGACCTGGCAGTCCAACTGGTCCCATATCACCCTTTGGTCCTGGAATACCAGACGGTCCCGACAACCCCGGCATCCCTGGAGGTCCAAAGTCACCGATTGGACCCGTTTCTCCTTTCTGGCCTTTGATCTGTTGAAGAAGACCGACATCGATGGTTCCCTTTTCGCCTTTAGATTTGAAACTCAATGAAAATCAATTGAAATTATTTTAATTTAGTCTTACCTTTGAATCCGCGCTCGCCTTTGATTCCTGAATTGAATTCTTATAATCAAACAATTCTTTGACATATCATATGACACATACCCGGAAGGCCTGGAATTCCTGGCATTCCTTCAAAACCTCTGTCGCCTTTAAGACCCGGCAAACCGGGCGAACCGGGATATCCGGGAACACCCTTTTCACCCTTAAATCCGGGAACTCCTGGCAGTCCATCGCGACCTATGAATGATTGATCATTAGATTATATATAGATAGAGATGTCTTGAGATCAGACCTGGTGTTCCGGGGGGTCCTCTTCCCAACGAAGGACTCGGAGGTCCAGGGAGTCCTCTGTCACCTTTCACTCCGGGCAGTCCTGGGAGGCCGTCATCACCCTTAGGCCCATTTTCACCTGTCCTTCCGGAAAATCCTGGCTGACCCGGAAGTCCTCGATCGCCTTTCGGTCCTATAGGCCCGGGTGTTGAGTCGCCTGGCAATCCTCTTAATCCTGGTAGTCCTGGAAGACCCGGATCTCCTTTCCCACCGGGCAGACCAGGCAGTCCGTCGAGTCCCGGTAATCCCGGTAAACCCTGTTCTCCTTTACGACACGGCTCTCCTGGGAAGCCTTCGGGACCAATTGGACCTATGAATAGACGAGATATTAGTATTTGATAAGTCAAAGACATGATCGTTACCGGGAAGACCGGGCAATCCATCCAATCCACGCGGACCGTCATAACCAGGTGGTCCCAAATCGCCCTTTTGACCGGGTAGTCCTGGAAGTCCATCCCATCCACGTTCGCCTTTAAGACCCGGTAGACCTGGAAGTCCGGGTAAACCGGGGACTCCTTTATCTCCTTTGTCTGATTTTTCGCCTTTAAATAAAAGAAGAACTTAAGAAACTTCATCAGAACAATGTATACTAACCGGGAAATCCGGGATCTCCTTTAGGACCTATTGGTCCGGGAAGTCCAGGGAGTCCATCATAGCCGTGTTCTCCTTTGAGTCCCGGCAAACCGGGCAGACCGGGTGAGCCAAGACCTCCTTTGAGACCCGGCAGTCCTGGCGGTCCATCGAATCCTTTAGGTCCTACCGGTCCGGGCAGTCCTGGGGCGCCCTCTTGTCCGGGAGAGCCGGGGATGCCCTGAAGTGAAAAATTACAGTAATGAAATCAATTATAATGACCCGAAATAATACCCGATCGCCTTTGAATCCGGGCAATCCTGATAAACCTCTGTCCCCTTTAGAACCGGGTAGACCTGGAAGTCCAGGCAATCCATCATTTCCCGGATCACCGGGTCTTCCGGGAGGTCCGGGAAGCCCCAAACCAGGCAAACCGGGGTCTCCTTTCAATCCTGGCATTCCGTCCAAACCTGACTGACCCGGTAGACCAGGATTTCCGGGCAAACCAGGCAGTCCGCTGTCACCCTTGTCTCCTATATATCCAGGTTCTCCGGGTAAACCGGGCAGACCTGGAGGTCCCGACAATCCTGGGTTTCCTATCAAATAATGTGAGATTAAATCGAGTTATATCTAGTTTTCGGTTTACCCTTTGGACCCATAAGTCCAGGTCGTCCTTCAATACCGGGCAATCCATCCATTCCTCGATCGCCTTTCTGTCCGGGCAGTCCCGGAAGACCATCCAAACCGGGCGGTCCCGGAAGTCCTCTCACACTCTCAGCCTTTTCTCCTAAAGAATCACAATTTTAAATTATTTCTCAATTTATTCGATTAACCTTTGATTCCTGGAAGTCCTGGCATTCCATCCCTTCCTGGAAGTCCTGGAGTGCCCGGCGGGCCGTCTAAACCTGGAAGACCCGGCAAACCAGGAATTCCTGCCTCTCCTTTCAAACCGGGCAGACCAGGAATTCCCGGCAGTCCTATATCACCCTTTGGTCCGAAGTCACCTGAAGTGTGATGATGTCAGAGCTTGGATCAGACAATTCTTGTCGTTCATACCTTTAGGTCCATCCCTTCCGGGCAATCCGGGCGCCCCTTCAGGCCCAGGATAACCCTCTCGAGCGGCTTCACCTAAACATAATGTAAAGTTCAGTCGGCAGTGCTTTAAATAACTTAACCAAACCTTTGTCTCCTTTAGTTCCGGGCACTCCCGGAAGGCCAGGAAAACCGATGTCTCCTTTCATTCCTATAATTCCTGGTAATCCTCTTTCGCCAAATCTTCCAGGAGGTCCCGAAAGGCCCTGATCACCTTTGGGGCCGGGATAACCGGGCAAACCCGCCTGACCTGGACGTCCGATTCCTGGCTGACCCGCGTCTCCCTTCAGTCCTGTCATCCAATTTATTAATTGAGTTATAGATGTGATTGAAATGTGATGTCATTTCTACCGACCGGGAAGTCCAGGCAGTCCGGGAAGTCCTGAATCTCCTTTGAGACCTGACTCTCCCGGGAATCCCATCGGACCGACCACTCCTTTGTCCCCTTTTCCTCCGGGAAGACCTTAAATATATCAATTGATTAAATCAATGGTTCGTTATATCAATTGATTGAGCGATACCTCGAAGACCGGGCGGACCCGGAAGTCCATCTTCTCCTCGATCACCCTTAAAACCGGGTAATCCCGGTAAGCCATCTCTTCCTGGAGGACCCGGCAGACCGGGCAGACCCCAGTCTCCCTTTGGTCCTTGTAGCCCAGGTAGACCCGGTGGGCCCATTGGCATCACTAAGTTCTCTCCCGGGCGCGGAAGACGTCCTAAAGAATTGTTCCTTCAATTCGATAATTACTAATCAATTATTATCACAAACCCGGTTCGCCTTTAGGTCCGGGTTGTCCGTGAAATCCTGGGTCTCCTTTTGGTCCTTGAGGTCCAAGTAAACCGGGTGCGCCGGGTCTACCTATACCAGGATCGCCTTTCATTCCAGGAAAGCCTGGAAGACCTGGCAATCCTTGTCTTCCTGGTTCACCCGGGAATCCGGCGAAACCCTTGAAATTGATTTAATTGTAATAATAACTTCGGGACAAACATTCAATCAAACCTTATCTCCTTTGGCTCCCGTCAAACCTACCACTCCGGGCAAACCCGGAGGGCCGGGACGACCGTCAAGACCTGGTATTCCAATGGGTCCTTCGGGTCCGGACTCTCCCTTTTCGCCTAATTAGCAAATCAAATGAAAATTTATTTTAATATTGAAAAGTTGACGACCTTTTCGAGGAATGAGTAGATCCGGTGGGACTATTGCCGGCTGTCCTTTGGCTCCCGGAATACCATCTCTTCCCGGAAGACCTGGTCTTCCCTGATATTAAAGAATAATCGTCAAGAGATTGCAAAACCGTTGTTTGTAATACCGCATCGCCCTGAATGCCCGGGAGTCCAGGGATTCCATCGTCACCTCTTGGACCCGATGGGCCGATAGGACCGCGGTCTCCCTTTTCTCCCTGAAGACCCGGTAATCCATCGAAACCTCGGTCACCCTTTTCGCCTAAATTTGAAACAATTTTTTTCTTATTTGGAAATAAATAACCGAATGATTGTTACCTTTAGAGCCGGGAATACACGACAAACACGAACCGCCTTTTTCTCCTGAACTCAAATCCAATTTAGTTTCGAAGTCATTTGCAATCATTGCCTTACCCTTCAGTCCAGGAATTCCTGGAAGACCTGGTCTTCCCGAAAGTCCCGGATAACCGGCATCTCCTATAGAATAGAATCAGATTGAGTGCAAACTTGCGTTCAATAATAAGCGGATGTTTTGTTAAACCGACTCCAACTCCACCCCAAACACAAACCAGAGATGTAATTATGTATTTAGCCATACCTTTAGGTCCTATCAAACCGGGTAAACCAGGAATTCCATCGATCGAATCGCCTATTGATTGATACGAAGTTAGTTTAGCTCTAAATCTGGTTCATCACAAACCGGGGACTCCTATCTCTCCCTTAGGACCGGTTTCTCCCTTTCTTCCGGGCAGACCATTTAGACCGGGACTCCCGTCGAGACCTAATATAACAAAATTTTTCATTCGATATCAACCCTCGAGTGGACTCACCTTTGGGTCCCATTATGGAAAAGCCTGGCGTTCCCTTTGGACTAAACAAAGAAACCAATATTAAACTGTAACCGACACAAAACCCATTGAGCTTTACCCGGGTTCACCTTTAGAACCTGGTAGTCCTGGCAAACCAGGCGGTCCTTCAAGCCCAGGGAGACCAGAAAGTCCGCCATCACCCTTGTCACCTTTGTTTGGTTAAAGATTATGTAATCATCACTTTTATATAACTCTCACCTTTAGGTCCTTCTGGTCCTTCTCTTCCTGGAAGACCAGGAATACCGGGTCCACCAGGAAGTCCAGAGGGTCCACGAGGTCCGATTTCACCTAACAGTATAGACAAATAGTTGATTTTGTCGTTTGTCTATCAATTTATTATACCCGGCAATCCATCTGCTCCGGGAAGACCCGGTAGTCCGGGAAAGCCTCGCGGTCCAGTCGGTCCTTGAGGTCCGGCTCGTCCTTCAATTCCCTGTCGAAAGATTGAGTGAAATGACTTCATAAAGTTGTTTCCTTACCCCCGGAGGACCCGGCGGTCCCATTATTCCTCTTTGGCCCGGAATTCCTGGGAGTCCAGAATCTCCTTTGAACCCACTTATGCCGTCCAAACCCGGGAGACCCGGTTCTCCTCGATCTCCTTTGAAACCCAGAGGACCGGGAATTCCTGGATATCCCTCTTTTCCCTAAATATTAAATGTTTAAAAATTTTGTAAATTATGGCAAACAATAATCCCTACTCGAGGTCCGGGAGGGCCGGACAGCCCTTTCTCTCCTTTGATGCCAATATCTCCCGGCAGACCCTTCAAAGTTGAAATATATTTTATAAATTTATTGTCACAAGTGATGAATACCGGCATTCCTGGGATCCCATCGTATCCGCGTTCCCCATGTATTCCGAGTTCACCTTTTTGTCCTTTTTCTCCCGGAGCTCCCGGGAGACCGACCAAAACCCCCGGTTTTTCAACCAAACCCTGTTCTCCAGTTATGTTACAATCTCTTCCGGGACGACCGATCACTCCTTTATCTCCGGGTTCTCCTTTCATTCCACCAAGGGCAATTCCCATGTTTCCTTTAGGTCCGACCAAACCTCGATCTCCTTTCAGACCCTTTTATCATCAAATGTTTGTATTAATTGTCAAATATATTCTTTTTCTTACTTGAAGTCCAGGAAAGCCCGGATCACCTCTCGGACCCGCCAAACCATCAGAACCTGGTATTCCAGGTGCTCCGGGGAATCCATCCCTACCAGAGTCCCCTTTTATTCCTTTGAGACCCGGGGGTCCGATAGCCGGCTCTCCTTTAACTCCTGAAATTTCATTTGAAAACCAAATACCAAACGGGAAATCATAAAATTGCCTTTAGCTCCGGGTATTCCTGGCAATCCTGGGGGTCCATCAAAGCCTGGAGAGCCGGGCAGTCCGGGCGCTCCATCGGTGCCATTGCATCCATCGAGTCCATGAGGTCCTCGCGGTCCTTGAGGTCCAGGTATTCCCTGAAAAATTCAAATTTCATGTTTATTATCGAGAAAACTGATGAAATTCTGTCCTCACGGGTATTCCATTAATTCCAGGGAAGCCAGGCATTCCCATTTTGCCGCGATCACCTTTGATACCTCGCGGTCCTATTGCTCCCAAATCGCCTTTCTCTCCTTTCTCACCGATCAGTCCTTCTGGTCCAACATGACCAAGTAGACCTGGTTCTCCTATAGGTCCGGGCAGACCCGGCGGGCCCTTTACAAAAGGATCATTAGTGGACAGGGAATGCAATGGTGAGGCAATAGTCAAACCCGCGCTCCTTTATCTCCAATACATTTGCATTGGTTTTGTGCGGTACAGCCGACGCAAAGTGTGCTGTTGTTGTTGTAGGACGGGTAGCCGGAGGACGGGTAGCCGGAGGACGGGTAGCCCTTCTGATAAGCTCTTCGGTATTGCTGTTTGAGAAATACTATTCAATTACTTGAGTTCTTAATTAAATCTAAACATAGGATGAAATGAATGCGAACTTCAATGAAATGGTAATCTAAAAAGTATCCGAACTCGAGAACCGAGATCTCAAGTTTTGACTCTTAAGTAAGTCTAAACAGAATCTCCATTCGGTCTATCGTTTTGTTTCCCTTTCCTTTCGATCCATCACTTAATAAGACTATAGAGCGTTGGTTTATGTCTTCCCGTAATGAAGAAAGCGATGAATACTAAGCGCAAAATATTTGTGTCTGTGAAGGGGTTCTCAAGTGATTTGAGTGAAACTTTGGTTGATTTGAATGAAGCCATTAATCAATGTATAAATCATTCTTTGCTTTAATAAATATGTTTAGCGAACGAAAGAAATTTGTTTTCCAAACAAAATAATACATTATTTGGAGATTAACTGGTATTCAATGCTCTGATAAGGATCTCAACAAAAGTTATGAATTGAAGAAATAGTTTGAGAAAATAGTTTCGATGAGAGTCTTGTAATTCACTAATGGATTCGTGTTTTAGATGTGTTTTACAGCAATAACTTATTCGAAGACTAATTTGTTAGACGTTTAAAATGATGTGATTTGTGGCTCAAAGTCTTGTCATTCATCCAAAGGAACGCTTTGGTCATAAACTAAGAGCCGTTCCCAAGACTTACACATAGAGACAGTCGGTGTTAACACTATTAGCGAATGTCAGTCTCATCTCATATCGTTTGAGACTGACTTTCGTCATAAACATTATCTCAAACTTTGATCGAAACACTTTTCCTTCAAAGAAAGTCATTGTTTGACAATTATCTCGCTATCAATATCAACAACGCTTTCACAGAATGTTTTTAACCATCAGTTTTTGTTTTTATTTATTTCCTTCAAACGATTTCAGGGAATAGTGGTTGGGATGGGTTTGGATGGGTTGGGACACAACCAGAGCTGCACTTCGTCTCGGCTTTTGTGAGACAACGAATGTTATCATTTGAAAAAACTCAACAAAGTTCAAGGAATCGAGGGATCGGGACATTTGGGTCATTATGGTATTTGGCAATGGGTTATATCGCTCGTGATTGACATCTTGTTAGCCGATTGGCCAACGATTGGCCAACTCTGGTGTTTAGGTTTTGTTGTTTTTGATCTAATTTCAATCGATTCACACAGAATTTGATTAATCATATAAACCGATTACGAGATAAGCCTTTCGTTAAAATAAATAAATTTTATGTCATTTCAAACATTTTATCGATAAATTTATTATCACTTTCTTTTAAAATATGCAAATTTAGAATAAATTCATGTCTTATGCCTTTAATGTAAACTAAAGATGAGTCAGAAATTCTTTAGACCAGAGATTACTTCACTGAAGATCAGGAATTCAGTGATCAGTCGATGCGATAACCGCGCGATGAAAGTTATATTTGAAGATAAAATCATTGAATCTATAGTTTGAAAATTATAAAAAATAATTGAAAAATAGGG
>JAQGAJ010000130.1:0-20643 GCA_034689365.1 Liebstadia similis | reverse complement strand
AACTAAACACTCATTAATGCGATTACTCTTTAATACGAGAAGAGAAACAAAAACTAAATATACTCTAAGTTTTAAATTATATTTGCATTGAATTAATGCCAAATCACTCGCAGACCGACAAACAGATCGAGAAACTGATCGATTCAATCAAATAAAGCGCCGATTCTTTGCCGAATACCATACTATACCTTATGATAGGATCGGTATTAATATTCATAACATAGTGGGAACAGTCGAGTGAGGACACAGAGGGCTATGGTATGCGGCAGTCGTGGCTCAGAATTATAATACAAACACAAAACCAAAACGTTTTGTCTCTAATATAAACTTACAAATTATTTTTGACACGAATTCTGTGCCGTTTATAATAGATTTGTTCCCAGAATTATATTACGAATAATACTATTATTTAGAGAATAAACTGAAACTGAGTTTAATAAACGACTAATTATTCGATACTTTATTATTAGATAAACAAGTTTTAGATCGAAATTAAAATTATTTTCAATTAAATATTAGTTTAAAGTCTTTTTGGAGATGAAGTCAGAGAGCAGTGAAAAGGCGACGACTGTTTACGAGTGACTCCGGTCTGACATAATCACCAAAAATCTATTCACACTTACAAATGAAGGGAAAGTATTGGAGAAGAAGACGATGAAAGTGAAGGAAACACTCGTTTCGCTTATAATATCATTAAGACTTAAATATTTGAAAATCGGTTCAAAAAAGAAAATTGTTTTCTTGCAGAGAATCGGAAAACTATTTTATGGTTTAGTTTTGCTTTTTCTGCAAATTTCACTTAAGTATTCATTTGGAGTTCAATTTAACCGAAGTTTAAGTGTAGAGAAAAAAAAACTAAAACTAAATTTTAAACACAATTTACTTCATAATAACGTTCTCTAAGTCTTTACGGATTGAATTCATTTCACTCATTCAGTCGGTTCTCGAAAATTAGTTATATTTTTAACTCAGAAAAGCCTTTTTCAAAAATAAAATCTTATTTTTCTTCTATACTATCGTCTCTTTAGAGTCGAGTCGAGAACCGGGAGCCCAGTGTTCGAGACGTCAATCCATTTTTGGTTGTGATGCCACTCCTCTCTCCCTCTCCTCTCCGATAGCGGTCTGAAGACTCTGAACACAACTTTTGTTACACAGACTGAGAACAGAATTCAAACCGAATCGCTCTGTCTTTGAACCCACTATTGGTTTAGATTTTGTTTACGGCCAAAGACAGACAGTAAATCATATCCTGAGGAATGGCTTTTACGTAAATACAGTATCGAAACTGAATTAGCAAACAATTTGAGTGATTGTTCGCACGCTTTCACTTAACGCAAACCATTCTTGGCTTCAAATAATTGATTGATTGGAGAATATTCTGAAATTCTTTGATAACAATACGAGTATCGCAACAATTGAGATGTCATTTAGTCAACGGATTTGTTGTTGGCTTTCATTACTTGATTTCGAGGATTAGAGCCAAACATTTCAAATCTTATCAACGCTTTTCGATTAAAATTAGATTTTCGATCGAAACAAAGACTCAGAACTCGTTATCAGAATATTCTGTACTAAACCTCGACTCAGATAATGCTTTACTTATTCTTACTTTGCGTTAATTTTGTTGTTTTACAACCGATTAAAACCACTTTTTGTGACATCAAATACAAAGACTCGATGTTATCGTTCGGCGGAATCTTTTCCATTGACGGCACAACCATTTTCGCCACAAGAGCTGATCCAATGCGTAAACAACCTATTGTCTGGAGGTTTGATCTCAAAGTGATCGACAACGAGATAGAGATCAATGGAATGTCTAGTCTTGAAATCAACAGATTATTCCCCGGTATTAGAGATTATGCAAAAAAGACATTGTCTTCTGAACTGACATTTGATTGACAATCAATGATTAGGTCTCGTCTTCGAGTACTTTGCGAGCGGTTTCACAATAAGTGACACAAATTCATGCGACGATACAAACCAACAATGTTTAGGCACTTCTTGGATGAAGAACTTGACACTTGTTTTGGGTCCAAAAACAGTTAACTCAAAACAACAATACATTGTCTATCGATTCAATGGAACCGCTTTCAGATCAGTCGATCCGAAGACAGATTACTCAAGACTGGCATCTCATGGAAACACATCCGAGAGGTTGACATTCATTACAACCACTTATGACAACCAAAACAAACAAATAATTGCCTTTAATTTCGAGGATAAGAGGCTCAGAAAATTAGATCTCAACTTATTGGCCAAAATGGGTATAATGGGCATTGAGAGCCCACAATGGGATTCTTTGATTCCTTACGTTGACGTCGAGTCCTCTTATTATCACTTGATTGAGATCAAAGTGACTCAAACTCGAAGAGAAATACTTTTGATAACCGAACGAATGGTCTATCAATTGGTTGACAGGACTCAACTCAAAGAAGTTATGGTAAGAAACCATTGATTGATAATAAATGACCAAAAGTTTATGTCTTCAGCATCCGTGGCAACTGTTTGGATGCGAACCAAACAAAGTTTCAGTTCATTCGCGATTGAGAAGAGATGCCAATCAAACAGATCTAATCCAATCGGTTGGTCTCGGATTAGATAGATATGAAGACGTGGGCTCTTTAATGTTGATCCAGTTATTGTTAGCCAATGCCTTCTATATTGCCATCAGTTGTGGTATATTTTATTTTATATATCGACACAAATAGGTTATTATCTATTAAATTCCGATTCACTTATTTGATTGAAATAAACAAATTTATTAAATTCAATGGTTGACCAGATTTGAGATCACATCATAGATAAGAATATTGGAAATGATTGATATGATTATGAATAATATGGTTCGATAATGAGATGGAAAATAACCATCAGATTAGAAATGACATCATTTAAAGTATTAATAGTTCTAATATTAATCAAAGTTTAGTTTTATTTCAATTGTTTTTTAATTAAAAGTGTAGTCAAATGAGTTGAATCGAGTAAAGTATTGATATTTTATGACTAAATCATAGGAAACGAACGAAAAGCCCTTTATAATATTGTCTTGATCTTGCAAAGTTTGACTAGAAAATAGCCAATTCGATAATAAAATCCCTTTAAGATGTTTCACATACTTAATTGACAATATAGTGGTGTCAGTGATGTAGTGGGCAGTCGTGAAGGACTTCCCACAAGTGGACAGTTTCTACTTTACTAGTTTTGGTCTCACTTTCTCAGTGTTTGGTCATTTGAAAAGTGATTCAAATCGCTTGCAATTGATTTTCTTTCCTCTCCTTAAGTCAGTAGGACTTGACTTATCTCAGCCAAACTCTTAGACCGAAATGATTGACTCACTGGAGACAAACGACACAAACGGGTCACCCGAAGGGAAGCTCCAAATCGATACCACTGATCGAATCGATGAAACCGCAGAACGTCTTAAACGCGAAGACAGACGACGTCGGAACAGAGAGTCGGCCGCGAAGTGCAGACAAAAGCTTAAGGACAGACTGGCTTTCGCTCTCAAGAAGAAGAATGATCAAGAAATTAGGAACAGAGCGCTCAGAAATGAGATAAGCCTTTTGGAAATGGATCGACAGAAGGTTGAGAACGAATGGAATAAACACAACTATTGCCATTGTGGTCCTAAAATTAATACTCAACCCATCCTCCAAAGCCATCCATATCTGAAGAACAGAAGACATGTGGTCACACATACCGTCACTTCGCGAGACATCAATAACAATGAGTACCCGAATAATCGCGATTAGGTTAAAGTCGATCGGAACGGGTAATGACAGTCGCAGTTCGGCCGATGTGCTCATCGATTGTGACTTTTTTGTGTAAATTCATAATAATTCTCAAAAATGTTAATCATTTAACTTATTTTAAATTGTTTTGCAATTATTTGATTGAATAAGATTTGAGACGATCTATAGCTAAATGAGAGTAAATGAAAGTTTGAAAGACATTTGAAATGATAGACATTTTATTGGTTCGAAAATAATTACAGACAAAGAGAGGAAAACTAATTAAGAATACATTTAATTGAGTTTAAGACTAAATGACATAAAGATAAGAGTGTTTTGAAAACTATTTTCAAATTATTCTAATAATTATAATAATTTCTGTATTCATGTATGACATCGATCGCTATCTAATTAACGGTTAAATGAGATTAAAGTGTTATTTGAAGGCAAACGCAAAGAATATGAGACGAAAGCGACAAAAACAAGAATATTCTGTCTCTAAGTATGGAAACTCTCATTCAGTTAGTCATTAGTCTCAATAAAATTCTATAAGTTTTGAGAAAAAAAATCTAAAATCAAATAAAAAATGATTTGAATTTGTGTTATAATTGGATATCAATCAACAAAATATGTCAAATGATTAGCAAAAGAGATGCTCTGATCAGCGGTTATGGCACTGAATATTGCAATCAAACCGTGGGATAACTGTCTCTCCTCTAAAGCATAACATTCAAAGAGTTGGCAGTAATTCAGTCGTCGATGCAATGAAAGACAAATCCGATTCAAGTTATCAATCGATTAGAGGCAAAGTTTGGCCGACAGTTAAGAATGAGTTAAGAGTTGGCCTTAACTCCAATCAAATTCGAGCCAAAGCGCAAAAACACCACTAATTGATACCAAGAGTATAGTTAAGAGTATTGTTCGCCGATTAGAAAAATTAATTGTAATAAAAATTTCAATTAATTAAAATAGATTCCTAACCATTAGGAAAGCTTTGCTATAATTAAAATGTGAGATAAATAGGGACACAATGGGCCACTTTAGGAGATAATGGGCCCGCTATGACCTTAAATGAGCCACAAATGGCTTTGAATTGAATTAAGAAAAAGACTAAACGCGCGATCGATATCTAACTGACCGTAAACTTGAAGGTCCCGTTCGGCACCACTTGTCCGCCGTATTTCACTTCGATTACGTATTCTCCCGGCTCTTGGACTTTGTATTTGACAGAATAGGTTCCGTCGGTGTTTTTGGCCACTTTGCAGTCGATATTGTCCTGAACCTCTTTGGATGTGGCCGTCTTTGTCTCTCTTCTGGTCGTTTTGATGATTCGAGTGCCGCCGTCGGGCAACTGTTCGAAGCGTTCGGTACTCTCCTCCGAGACTTCGGACTTGGACTGAGTTCTGGTCACCCGACAGGTCACTTCACCGTTGCCGCCGGCCTTATCGGCGGCCACATTGATGATACACTCCTCATTGGGCGCCAATGTCTCTTTGAATTTACCTATTTTGACATTTTGGATGAAAAGTATCATCAGATCTCTCGATTATATTAGAAACTAAGCGCAAAAACTTGATTGTTATTCATTAAATCAATTTAGTTAATTGAAATTCATTAAATAATCTGACCTTACATTTATGATAATTTATGAAAATTGAATTTCAATTGATTATCACATGGGAAATAATTTCCCAATATTTCCCATGATTTCTCAATATTCTGTTTGTCTGAGAATTAATTATAAATGAGTTAAATCAAGATTTGATATATTCTGAGTTCGTCTTAGACTTGAAATAGAGAATTGTTTTGAATTTCTATTTATTTTTGGTACAAATTCCGCAAATTCTGCTAAAAATGCTGAAACAAACGAATTCTTATAGCGAACTGACGTAAGACTTATGTCAATCAAAATAATTAAATTATCTTCAGATCAGAACTTCAGTTACAAAAAGTGTCGACCAATCAAATGCTTTACCTTTGATTTGGCATTTGTTGACATCTCCCGTCGGTTTAGCGGTCACTGTGGCCGTACTGCCGGGCACTTCGAAGCCGTCATATCGGACACAGATCTTGTGTTCACCACAATCTTCGGGAATATACCTAATCTTATAGGTTCCGTCGTGAAAGTCGGTCTTCCAGTACTTCATCGGCTTATTGTTCGGACCTTTGATTTCGATATCAAGGTCTCCGACGCCGGCCTTCTTTGTGTCAATAGTAAACTCTTGGGGAACACTGGCCAACACTTCCTTTTCGATTCCAGGACCCGATAGTTTGACATTCTTGGGCTCTGACTTCTTCTTCACTTTCATTTTGAAAGGACTGAACGGATAAAAAAAAGTTTTAATAATTTTATGGACGAATCGATCTGAAGACTCAATACCTTCCGGCGATGTCTTTTCCCCCATAAGTCACTTTGACATCACATTTGCTGCCCTCCGGGGGCGGAACATAACTGACATCATATGTTCCGTCATTATTATCCTTGATCTCAGGCTTCTCAGCGATAGGTCCCTTATCTCCGCTGACCTGTACTTCAAGCGGCGCTTTGGCTGACCTCTTGGCGTTCACTTTGAAGGGAAGCGATTTGGCCGCCCGACAGTTCTCGGGGTCAACACCGGGTCCCTTAGCGGTCACTTTAGATGCGTCCACATCGCTCTGAACGGGAACTTTGAACACACTTCCTATAAGTTATCCAATGAAACAATATTTAGTAAGAATAATGACTTTGAAGTATTGCAAACCTGGGATATTCTGATCGGCAAACTTGATGCAAATGTCATACATCCCTCCCTCATCGGGGACATACTCGACAGTGCAGGTGCCGTCCCTATTGTCTTGACAGGTGACTTTGGCTTCTGTCGGGCCCTCAACGGATAAACCTATTCCTCCGTTGCCAGCATTGGTGGTCTCAATCGTGAACTGATTCGGTTGATTGAGATAACCCTTTTCAAGTCCAGGTCCATAGGCTTTGACTCTCTTGGGATCCGCTCCGTGTGTGGCCTTCACATTGACCGGAGAGGCGCCGGGAATGGGAGCGCCGTCGTACTTGACATCGAACTTATAATCGCCTATCATTGAAGATAAGGTAAAATTATGTAAATTCTTTGTGTCCTAACCTTCTTCGGGAAGAATATAATTGACTTTATAAGTTCCGTCGTTATTGTTGGTCACTTGAGGTTCGATCTTCTTTCCCGAGGCACTGATTATGATGGGCTCTACTGTTCCGTCGCCGTTCTTATCCACGGCTTTGGCGTCGACAGTAAAAGAGTTGAGACAACTCACGAATTGGTCTGAAAATCGGATCAAATTAGCAAAAATACAAAACAGTTTGCAATTGTATCTCAAAAATTAACCAAAATTTACTCAAAATATGGGACAAAATAACAAACAATGGGTTAATTAACTGTCGGTCAGTGGCGCTCAAGAATCGGCCGATCGCTTACTGACCACAAGAGATGTCATAAACGCGTATTAATCGCAAACAAATCCCGTCATTGACTATAGCCTTAAAGGGCGAAGAGTTTATGTGATTTCCATCTAATAAGACTGATATGAGATATTTGCCGGCACTGGTCGGCAGATATGCCACAGAACAGGTCCCGTCGTTGTTGTTATGACACTCGAGTCTGGCTTTGGACGGACCGTCGATGAGGACAGATATATGGCCCGAATAATTGACTTCTTTGGTATCGACAATAAACTGCGAAACCTTTTTAACAGTTCCGTGAGTCAGTCCCGGGCCGTACGCCCGCACTGACCAACAAATCTCTCTCAAGTCTGGCGTCTTCTCCGACGGCAACACACATACAGTGAACGGCGACTCTGGAATCAATATATGGTTGAAGAGGACGGACACGGCGTAAGAGCCGGTCTCAGTCGGAATGTAATCGACAAGGAATCCGAATTCGGTCGGAATGACATTTGGAAGGTATGACAGTCCCGAAGGAGTGGTTATTATCACTGATATCTCAACCAATTCTTCACATATATCACAGTCGATGACAATTCGAAACTCTTGTAATTCGTTGATCAGTGCAACTAAAGAAGTGTTAGTAACCAATCGATCAAAAGAAGAGACAATTGTTTTTCTAATCCATCGGTTAGTCCTAAGAGTCGGCCAAAACTCAAATCACATGAAAAGCATTACTTCTTTGATATCACAAACGATAGTAAACTCAAACTTAAAACTGATTTTACGGAAAGCAATGGACACAAGAATAATGTCTCACTTGGTTCGAGTCCGTCCACTTTGACTTTGGACACATCGGCCGCCGGAGTCACGTTCAGATCGACCGGCGATCCGGGCACTGGTCGTCCGGCGTAAGTGGTGGTCACCTTATATTTTCCCGGAGTGGGTGCAGTGTATTCAGCGGTGTACTGTCCGTCGTGATGATCGATCACATTGACCGGAACCTCTTTGCCTTTATCGTCCTTAACCGAAGTGACCAGTTCTCCTCCACCGGCCTGTCGGGTGTCGATCACATAATAAGTAGGTTTCTGTGGTTTAACCCCTTTGGACACTCCCGGACCCGAGATTTTCACCTGAAGTATAAATAATTAGAAAAGGATTTCAAAGAATGGATTCAATCCAAACCTTTGAAGCATCGGGTACTCCGCCGACGCCAACGCGATACGGACTGCTAGGAACGGCAACCCCGCCATAGTTCACGTGAACGGTATGTTTTCCCAATTTGTCGGGAGTGTACTTCGCTTTATAGGTTCCGTCCTTATTGTCCGTGAGTTTGACCTCAAGTGGTTTGTAGTCGGCATTTGTCATAACCGAGACATCGAGCGGTGCTTTCCCTGCCTTTCGGGCGTCGACAGTGAATTCTGTCGGTTGTGCGATAACCACTCCTTTAGGGGACAGACCGGGACCGGTGGCCACCACTTTGCTCGGGTCGTAATCGGTTTTAGGAATAACCATTGGCATAAATGGCGAGTTAGGTATATCTTCGCCATCACAGGTCACGTGAACGGCATACTCTCCCGGAGCCGTCGGGTGGTATTGCACTTCAGCAGATCCATCGCCATTATCTTTGCATTCAATCTTTGCATAAGACGGTCCTTCGACAGAGAATCCAAGAGTTCCCTGTTCTCCATTCGTGTCAACCGTGAAACGGGCCGGGAATCCAACGACTCCTCCCTGAAGACCCGGTCCATAGGCGACGATCTTAGAGTCCTTGACGGGTCCTACTTGTACTTCAAAAGGACTCTGAAAGATTTCCTGACCAGCAAAAGAGACGACAACAACATATCGGCCTTCTTTGAGTGGTTTGTAATCACAATCATATGTCACTCCATCGGCCAGTTTCCTGACAGTACATTTGATAGGCTGTCCATCGGGTCCTAACACTTTGACCTCTGGGGTTCCGGCGCCGGCGCCTTCAGTGAACACTTTGAAATCTGCGAAATCGTTGACCCGAACACCAGTTGGTTGGATACCTCTGCCCAGAGCTCGCACTTTCTCGGCATTACAGGGCGGAGCGATCTTCACATTGAACGGACTATGCGGAACAGGTTTGCCCGCGAAAGAGACCTCCACTTTATGAGGTCCTTCCAGTTGGGGCTGATATTCACATTTATATTTTCCATCGACGGTGTCGTCCGCTCTCACTCTTAACGGCACTGTATTGATCTTTCCTTTGGGATCAGTTATCTGGACGTCCACCTGACCGACACCCGCCTCTGTATAAGTTAATAAAGTGTTAATAAGCTTTTTAAATGAAGATGTGCTGACCCGTGGCATCGATATCAAAGCTGGTAGGAGTTCCCACTTTGTTTCCCTGAGATTTAAGTCCCGGTCCATCACATTTGACTTTGGAAGGATCGCCTGCCTGTCCCTTGACTTCGATAGTGAACGGCGATTTAGGCACTTCTACTCCAGAAAACTTAACGATCACCTGAATAGAGATAGAAACTGAGTGAAGGCCTGGTCTGGCATTTGTCGGCACATGCCTTATGCGGTCCCTCAGCTTTGGCAGTGTAGGAACAGGTGTAGGTCTTTCCCGGATCGTTATTGAACTTCACATCGACCGGAGTCTGTTTGCCAGACGGGTCCTGAAGGAAAACCTGGACCTCTCCTTCACCTGCGCTAAAAGTATCGACAGTAAAGTTGGTCTTCGCGCCCACATTAACGCCCGTCGGCTGAATGCCCGGACCATAACATCGAACGCGTTTCGGGTTATGTCGAGGACGGGTTGGAGCGTTATCCTTGAGCTTTGCTTTGGGGAATTGCGACAGATATGTCATCATTGATAACTCGTCCACTTTCGGGTTAACCAATTCCTCGGGAGTGACCAATTGCGGTACATCCAAGTATTGTTCAGCGATTTTCATCGCTTCGGTCGCATTCTTGAGCGCGTCCTTAGGGGTCCATCGCTCCCAATCAGGACAAAGACCGGGAGCACAGGCGTCGACCAGAGCGCCAATAGCTTTACCATTGTTCCAATCGGTGGTGAAGTTATTGATCGGCACTTCGGGCACTTTGTTTTGGATCCACTTAAGAAGTCTCTGCTTAGGAGTGGGTCCGCCCTTCTCTTTGTACATCGACTCATCCTCTCCTTCCCACATAGGCATTGAGATCGAGTAGTGAAGAATCAGAGTCCACATCACTCCCATTATTAACTTTATCTTTCCGTCCACGACATCGATGCTGTCTATCATAAGAGTCGAGTGATTCAGACATTTGTCAACATTTAATCAAAAGCTAATCAATTAATTAAAAGATCTTTTTCTATGTTTAATGATTGGAAAAGTATTTGTTCAGAAGTGTTATCAATGAATCCAATAAATGAATTAAAGTTCTAAAATTGATTGATTGCTCGTCTGAATAGTGAATCTCGAGATCAGACACTTTTCCTATCATTGCCTAACACTGTAGTAATAAATCACAAACTTTTGCTTTTTTGTCATTCAAGCCCTGAAACCAAAACATTGCCGAAAATGGTTTCACGCAATAAGACATTGAAGAAGAAGTAAACTCGTGGTTAGAATGAGTGAAAAAATAGTATATTTTTGTTTTGTTTGTCGACTAAAATGTTTATATTTCTGTCAAATATTATTGGAATTCAGAGCCAATGAAAAGATTTTCGTTTCAATTATTGCTAACATTTTCTCGAATGAAGTGATTCTTGTATTGAATTGAGTGACGAAAATGTCATAAATTCTAATAAATGCTTAAAATTATTTTTAATTAACAAACTTAAAGAGGTTTTAGATTACAAATTCCATTCTTAGAGTGATATCCAGAGCCAGAATCGACTCACAAAATGACTGATCAGTGATCAGACACTCGACGATAAAATTCCGACCAAATCATCAAATATTCGAAAAACTTTTAAACCGAAAAACATTTATAAAAGTTTTTATAAACTCTTTTCAGTAGAGAATTGTGAACAACAATACAATAGAATAGGATTCCATGAAAAAGATTAACGTTTTTTGGAGATAATAGCCGTTTGAGTGACTATAATAGGAAACCAATTGTATTGGCGTTAAGTCATTGTTATAATGCAAACCACACCCGAGTTTTGGTCACAAACTGCCGATCACTAACTTTATTGTCTCTTTGATGAGAATTTTTACGCTTCCCATAGTTGCCAGAGATATGAACACTAAATCAATTGATTATATTTATCACTAATTAATGCTTTCGATTCATAGATAACACTCAATTGTAATCTTTGCCATTTAGTAAAAGCCTCGATAGTTTCAAAGCATTCAAAGTATTTCTCACAAGAGATTTATCAAAGTTTGTTTGATTTATAACAAAGTGAGAAATAAAACTAAAAGATTTGTTTTACTAAAAATATAAACTGAGCTCATGTTATGATAACATTCAAGAATAGCACAAAACTGAGTAAAGCATTAATTTGTGAATTCAATTCAACGAATGTAATAATACATTAAATTAATTGTAATGCTAAATTAGCAAGATATTTGGCATTCATTGCAATTAATTAAAAAGAGTTATATTTATAGATTTTAACTAAATTTTATCAAATTATCATCGATTGAAGCCCTGAAGAAGACCTAAGTTGTTGTCGAAAAGTTTCAGAACATTGTTCTCAAGATTAATATTAAAATACTTAATAAAAGTAATTTAGTTTAAATAAATTAATAAAACTAAATTAAAAAGAGTAAACTCACCAATATTGACGATTCTGATCTTTTCCTGGTTCTTCAAGAACTGGATCGCAATGTTGACATTCTCGAGCTTCTGTGCCCTCATCTTTGGTCTTTTGTTATACGGCGGCAACTTTTTGCCGGACAGGACTTCCACCAGAGCTATGAGTTTGAGGCCATCGGAGAAATCGGTACTCAAGTCAGTGACCGCTTTGTTGACAGACCTCAAGTGTTCGTTCGCCCATCTGTTCAGACAAATCACATATCAATGAACTTAAACTTCCAATAAATCGTTAGTTTTTTTCTTCTGACAAAAATAGTAAGTCTGACACAAAACCTGCCGAAGACGGCAATCATTCAAACTATTTGTGGGACAGACAGAGGCAGACCTGGCGAACGTGTTCTGTTGAATCCGCTTCCAGACCGCGTCTTCAGCCAAGTCCTTGGTCATCATGTCTTCGTCATCCTCTCCGGGCTTACCGGTAGCTCTACTGCCCCTACGGATGGGCTTATCGTCGACAGGCATTGTTGACACCGATTACGTACTACTGGTTACCACCCAATTGACTGCCACTAGTGCTCAGCCGACTCTCCAATCAATTGTCTGTCCCTATCATGCAATCAGACGGTACAACAGGTGCTGAATGTCGATCGGCTAAACACGAAATATGGGTTAATATGAGTTAACCAACAATTAGATAGTGATTTCAAAACAAACGATTAGACAAATCAATAGGTTTTAAGTCATGAAATGGTTTTTGAAAAATAATTTGATTACGATTTTTGATTCATTTCTACTGAAGAGAAATTAGTTTTTCGTGTGTTTGTTGTGCGGCTGCCAATTGGCCAGAGTTGCCGATTGTGACACATATATGACAACTGTATCTCAACCGAGATATTGTAATTCAATATTAGACAATATTTAATAAATTTTTAGGCAAAGAATTAAAATAAAGTTTATTTAAAAATAAAATTTTTGTCGGAAGAGTTGTGAGAATCGAATCGACAGTGTCTTCAATATAGTTACAAAATAACCTTCGATTATGTCATAACATATTCTCATTGAAGAATACAAAAACCGAGAATAACCGTATTTTCACAGTGGGTTTGTTTTTGCACCTGAAATATGTTTTTTCGAAGAGTTATCAATAGACAGAACTCTGGTGTTTGACTGACAGCCAGAGTGAGGAGAGTTTGACACGACTTTGAGCTTTTGAAATGCAGCCGAGGGTTAGCCAAGCAATGGAAACCACCCCTTGTGGTCGTGTTTTTGCACAATCGACAACTAATTAAGTCGTTATATAATTTGGCAAAAGTTGATTCAAATCGGATCGTTTGGCAGTCATTTCTTTTTTATATCCCAATATAGCTTACCTGTTATGGCATTCCTTACTGTCAAAGGCATGTCATCTGTTAATTATTGAAACGACCTCAACAAATGACAAAATCACAATGGGTTAGATCGGTTAAAGTCACAGTGGGCTCAAATCAATACAAACATACAAAACATTCACTCGACTCGTCTTTTATCACTGAATTGTTTGACTTCAATGCCATATAAACAATAATTTTACACATTTTAAGACAATTCAAACCATAAGATCGTAAATCTTAATCAAACAAAAGATGAAATCATTTTTATTATTTACGCGATATCTCATCCGAATATCATAAAGACTTTTCTCACCAGTTCTTGATTACCATAACCATCAGCACCTTATCTGATGATGGAATTGTCATTTGTAAGTAATGACATCAGTGAGAAACAAATGATGAATTACCACATTTCAACTCAATTCATATTCTCATTCAAATTCTTGATAATTCTGAGCGAAGCTATCGATAGCAACAAAAACCGATTCTAATAATAAGCGATTTATAATTAACTTTTGATTATTATCACAATTTTCAGACTAGAAATTAATGAATCGTAACCTTTGGATGAGATCGACAGTAACGTCAATCCGGGTTCGGGAAGAGTGTCGTCAATCTGATGGCTTACCTGCAAATCTGGCAAAGTTTGTAAACTTTATCCCCAAAGCGATAATGTGTTATAAAATATAACAAAAACTAGTATTTATTGTCTCAACTGTTGAGCACTGAATAACAGAACAATCTTTGAAATAATTTTCTAAATCTCAGCCAAAGATCTGAAAACTCATTAAAACTCATTACGAGATCCGAATACAAGTCTGGTTCACTCCCCCGGAGCCCCCGTTCGCGGCCCCGCGCACGTGACCGCTGCCGACGGCCGCTCATTGGCCGATGCATTTGTCAGGTGTAGAGCCGTGTGGGATGCATAGAGGGGGCCGACAGGGTTGCAGAGGGTTCGATGCGGCGGCGCATATATTTTTAGCGAACCGTATTAGGCATTGACTAAAAATATATGTTTGGGTTAACGCAAGGACTGCACAGTCGACAACTTATTTACATAACTGTCCCACAAGTATCTCATATGTATTCCAGGATTGAATTTGCATCGACAAGCAAATAGTTCGACCGTTATGTCAGATATACCGAGACTATTATGTCAGACAGAAGTTAATCGGTGTTCGCGGCAACGGCCAGAGCCGAGAACGGCTGAGACCGCACCGGTTCAAACTCGGACTTACTGTATGTTTCTTAACCCTAACTGTAATAACAATAATACCGATAATAATAATAATAATAATAATAATGTGTTAATCAAATGAGATTTAAATACAGAAGACTTACAATAATTAATACTAAATATAAACTAAACTTTTTTCTCTTTAAAAACAAACTCATTTAGCGATCTGTTCGATGGCATTCGATAAATACATTTAATCGAAATAAATTAATTAAATAATAACTCTTTTGACTAATAAATGGCAAATAAAATCAATGATTGGGTTCTTGTTCTGCAAAACAATTGGCAAAAAAGGGGTGCGTTTTCGATATGAATACTATCGGACAGTCAGTTGTCTTCGGGAATATCGACACAAAAATCAAATCATTAATTATATCAAAACAATTAAACAATGAAAACTAAATTAAAACAACAAATCTTTTTGAAATTGCACTGAAGTTTGCAAAAAATAACTTTCATTTTATACTAAATTATAGTCTGAGAGACGGAAGTTATGGGAACGGATAGGCGAATGAGAGGCACATCCGTTAGAAGGCGTTCAATATTTATATATAATATATTAGAAAATCTTTTCTAAACTATTTGACCCATAAATTTGAATCACATTTCTGTAGTTCCGGTCACTGTCGACGCCGACGGGTAGTACGCCATCAGAACGGCTACCAATAGGATCAATAGGGGAACGACAGCGCAGGCGGTCGCCTATGGAAAGGTAACAATGGGTTAGAACATGAGACTGACCACCACTGGTCACCAATACTTACAATTTTGCTCTGATATGAAAATATTTCGATGTCTTCTTCGGCAGACATCAGCCTCTCGTTGACGGACTCCTTCTCTTTGGAACAGTCGTCGAACTTAAGCTTCAATTCATCTAATTCTTTGCTAACTTTAATGAGCTGTGCGTCGGAACAAATAGAGAATAAGAAACTGTGATCTTTGAGTGAGCTCTACCTGTGCTTCATGTGTTTGGGAATCCGTTACGGCTGTGTTGAACTGATCCCTCCAATAGCTATCACCTCTTTGTTCTAACTCACTATTGATTTTTTGCAACAATTGCATCGAATTCTGAAGACATTCATAATCAGCACTAATTTTCTGGTATTGAGTCCGATGTGAGATCAGTTCACTCTCACGGGACTGGAGTTTGCTTTTCAGCGAATTGAATTCGGTCTGCAATTTATCCAATTCTTTCTGTTTGGAAAGCAGACAATCGTCGGCCGCAGTGACCGATAGATTGCTTCGGGAAGTCCTCAGCTCTTCATTACAAGAGTAGACTTTTTTACGCAACAGTTCAGTCTCTGTTTGGCTTTGTTTGAGAGCGATCTGTTGGTCACACAATTGTCTTTTGCACTGATCATAATTGTTTTGATATTTCTGTTGTACTCTTCTCTCCTCTTCCAACAGAACCCTTAAACTACTCAACTCGTCGTCCTTCAGATGTAATAGTCTTTCATTCTCTCCTACTTTACATTTAATCGATTCGTTGTCTTTCATAGCATTTCTCACTTTTTCTGTCAAATCGTTTATTTGATTCTTCAATGAAGTTATTAAAACACTCTTCTCTTCGACCTCTTTATGACTCTTCTCTAACTTCTGCTGCGATTCTTCCGCTTCTAAAGACATTTGTTTAGTCAATGACCGCAAGTTCTCTAATTCGGTGACAGTTCGCGACAATTCTTCGTCGATGCACTTCTTCGCCGATCGGGTTTCGGCCAATAATTCTATTGATTATAAGATTGTAAGTAAATTGATATCGATTTCAATGGGAAAGGGTTGACAATGGGTCAGACCTTTAAGTATGATCAGTGCACATGCAGTTTGGCGTAAGTTAGTTTCATATATACCGTTCCTCTCTATTGGTTAATCGACAAGACATACAAAACATGCAAATTAGACATTAAAACAGTTAACAAAGACAAAAACGAACAAAATTGTTACGAAAGACAATAAAATCAAATCCCGTTTTCATTAAACCGTATATCAAAACATAAAGAACTGAATGATTAGCAAAACCTTTAAGTGTTTCCAATTCAGCACTCAGTTGACTAGTGGTCCGGTCGGACGACACCGGCTCTTCCTTCGTGGCTGAAACCTCGTTTTGGACCGTACTATCACTTGGAGAGACGACATCCTCTTCACGATAAGAATCGGTTGCACTTGAAATTTGGCCGTTCATGTGCGCCGAACTCATCGATCCGGCCATCGATTCGGTGACAGTTACCGAACTATCGGTGAGGCTCTGTTGGACAACTCCGTTGACCTCAACATCAACATTGTTATCATTAGTCACATCTAAATGTTTAACTTTAACTCTTCGCACATCATCTGAGTTGAGTTCGTTAGAGATATACGCACTGTCTATGCCGTCATCGGCACCACTATTAACATCATTAATATCTTTGACATCATTATTGCCATTATTGGAATCATTGACCACTTTCTCTGATTGCTTCAACACTTCCAACTGAAGCCTGAGTTTTTCGATCTGAAGATTTGCCGCTTCGTTAAGACTCTTCAATTCAATCATAAGCCGATTGTTTTCGGTCTCTTTAGCTCTCAGAGACGTCATCTTCTCCTCCAACTCTTCCTTTTCCTTATTTGTCGCTTCAATTAAAGCGATTTTCTGGTCCTCAAAGTTCTTCAACCGCTTTATATAAGACTCAATCTCTTTGTTTAACTCATCGTTACTATTGGCTAAACGATTGATCTCTTGAGCACTTGTTTCGCAAACCAGTTGAAGACGACTGCACTCCTCTTCGTGACTCTTAACGGCCACTTCCAACTCGTGAAGTCGGTTCTGAACAATGAGCTTCTCTTCGAGTGCCTTTTGAATGGCCTCTTTGGCAGCCGACTCATACTTTTCTTTGTCTTCGATCAGTTTGAGCGCTTCCGAGCGGACACTATTGAGGGTTGAGCTGTCATTACTATCGAGATTGTCCTTCGGCTGCGAACTGTTGGGTTGCGAAGTGAGGAATATCTCGAGTTTGTTCTGAAGTGTTTCAATACGACTAAGTAGACGGTCCTCTTCGACCAATGACTTCCAGCCAGTGTTGGCCGACTCGTGAGCACTGGTCACTACCCTCTCAAGAGTTTCCAATTTATTTTCAAGTATTTGTTCTCTATGTAGGGCTTCGTTAAGATATTGAGACAATTCATATAATTGTTGTGAAGTAATGCAAATATTGCTCTGATTAGGACTCTGAGGGTGTTGTGGCTGTTCCTGTGCTTTGGCTTCAGTCCCGTCGGGCATATATAGTCTTAGAGTGGCGATTATGCATCCGTGAGTCACTTTGCGGGTGTTCTCAGTCACGTCAACACCGAACTGGACCACATCACCCGAAAACACCTCCCGAGGAGGAGATTCTTCATTAGCCGCACTCAAGCGGTTGTTGTTGACGAACGTGCCATTGGAAGAGGCCGTGTCCTTGAGGTAGAACTGGAGGGACAGGGGATCAGTGATGGCAACAGATTGGGATCAGTCATACCTTTTGATTATCAAACCAAAGGATCGCATGATTTCTGGACAACACTTTGCAGTCGAAGACGAAGTTATCATTAGATGGCTTACATCGGGCCACAGCTCTGCCCACTTTGACGGCCGCCTCCAGAGTGACCCTCCTTTCGACAAATGGGTGCGAATTCTTTCGGCAGACGAGCACTGCCTGAGAGCAGCAAAGGTTAGGCGGAGACGAGTCGTTAACGACGTCCGCGTCGGGCAACGGATCGGTCACTGGCGCCGTAAGTGTGGCGTCGGACACGACCTCTGGCATCAGCTGATCCATCGGTCAATGATTGGACTATACCTGTGCTCAGAGGAAAGCCTTTCATAACATTTTGCGGACACAACTCAACACTTGAGACAACTTTCACTCAAAACAAAGCCATCGCACGAAACACATAAATCACGTGTCGATCAACTCTTTGTCCCCCTTTTGCCTCCTCTTTGCCCCCAAAGCTCTAACTCCGGGCCCAACCCTTCCCTCAGATGTTTCCTCACTCGACGTACTCTATCGGCTGAAGACCTGATCAATGATCTGACTGTTGAGAGTCTACAGGTTTTGGCCTTTGCTTGAGATAACACTTAAGTCGAAGATATGTCACCTTTTCGTTGATATCACGCAAATGTCCGCTCAGTCTATGACCACTCGACCGACGAGAGAGTGACCTCTGGTTAGGTTAGCAGTGCTAGACTGCGATCGGATCGGTAGCTCAACTATGACCTGATAACAGCTGTTTGAGGTCTTAGGCGTCACTTTTGAGTGTTAATCATAATTGTGGCAAAATTTAGAAGTATGATGGGCATTTTTAGATTATTATTATGGTGATTTTGCAATAAGGAATCACAAGGGGAATTGAACATGGTGATTTAGAGACAATTCAGGTCTTTGCACAAACATCCAGTTCATTAAACTTTATAGTACTCCCACTTAAGTCTGAAAACCGGGTCATTAAAGAAGTAAATCAATTGAAATATAATTCAATTTAAGTTTATTTTTCAAAATGGACTGAATATATGACAAATGATTTATAATTGAATTTAATTCTTAAATTAATTCTATTGTAATGTAATGTATGTTACAATCAGTGGAATCTCTCAACAAAACAGTTATGTATTTACAGAAGAGTTTAACAACAGTTTAGGGCTTTTGACTGAAGAGCCGACCGAAAGGTGTAATCAAAGACATTGAGGAAGTGGTAATCGGTTTGCCATCATTTGATCGATCAATAAATATAATGATTAGCCAATTGTTATGAATTGTTTTAGACTTTTTAGTCAAATTTATTTATACATTTGTAACCGATTTGTGAAAGTATTTTGTGTTTAAATTAATCTATTGTTTGCAATGTTTGCCAAAAATGTTTAACAAATAACAAATATTTTGATAATAATTACAATAAAATTCCGAAACGTTTCGATACATATTTGATATGAAAGTCCGAATAAATCTCTTCAATACAAACACTAAACAAGTGGTGACCGGAGTTCGGGTCAACTCATAGATTGAGACCAAAAACGGATAAACAGAATAATTAGATATCAATTTGATTGATGAATGAGTTGTTAGTTGTTTTGCACATTTGATTAACCATTAATTGCATGCTTAGAGAATTGGATGGAAAGGTTAGATCATTAATGACAAATGCATTATCAAGAAATTGACCAGAGATGGTCTGTCGAATGACCTAAATCATGAATAGCTAGATGCTAGTTCGGACAGTCTGGGCCATCTTCAGTGCCGATTCTCTACCTCTACCTAATAGTTTACACGGAATCTCGTGGTCACAAATTCGTTCGTTTCACTCGAGTATTGCCTTTAATACAAAATTTCCCTATATATACATTTGAGGTGCCCTTTATTACATACATCAGTGACCGCTCTATTCGACTAAATATCAACACTTTTGACAAAAAGATAACTATCCGTAAAAGATATTAACCACAGATAATAACAAAGACTAGAGATTTTATACACATTTAGTACAGAATATTCTGACGAATAGAGGTTTTAGTGATGGCTTTGAAATAATAACATAATTATTATACAATTATTGTTTGAATTAATAGAAAACTTTGTGGAAATTTCTGTACAAACATTCAAAACACTACTAAATCAATGATTGAATTGATTGACAAACAATTCAGTCATTAATTATTCCGCACTCAACTCGTATTATCCGAAATTGCATTTTGCTTTTTATCGCCAAATAATTCTCAAAATCACCTTTCATTTTAACAATCGATACCTAGACTATTGATAACTGGAATCTAATGGAAGAACATATAAACCAATGTTAGGGTCAATACGTTTGTATAACTTGTGGTCATCGCTCATAACTTTCGCAATCGATTGACATATAAATTGACGATTTTATTCAAAACAGACCTCTATTTTGATAATTAATTCAATTATTTGTTACACTATTGTTGTGTAAAAGTGAGCATTACTTCAGTCATTAGTGGCACAGACTATGTCTCAGACCAACCAATCAATCGATTCTCAACTAAACTAATGGTTAGATTAATTGAGCCCAAAGTCTAGAAATGATAACAAAACACAATAATTAACTAAATTAAGTAAATAGTTATTTAAACGGAATTAAATACATAAAAGGCTTGAATTATAGGAAATAATGTAAAATAAATTAATACAAAATATACTTTAATTTAATAAA
>JAQGAJ010000129.1:0-20645 GCA_034689365.1 Liebstadia similis | reverse complement strand
AATTATTTTTATATTTAAATATAATTTATGTTTAAATATATTCGACAATATTTGTCGGAATCGACTCATTATTATTATTATTTTATTAGTTAATTAATTCACTGATGACTCAAACAAATAAAACATTTTCAGCGAGATATTCATCATTGGATCGATCGTTGAGTTATTTATTGTCTAACGAGCCCTCGAATCACAACTCGATTGAAACGATAATTTCATTCGGGTATCAATTCGAGGGACACATAGAGTGTGAGTCGACGAGGAATCAGGGCTTAAGTGTTGCTGTGATTTGCGATATGACTCATACAGTCGTTAATTAACTTATTTTCAAAACCACTCATTTGAATAATTAATTTCAGTTTTGTTTTATATTAAAAGCAATTTTATTATTTAAAATAAACCGATTCTAATGAATAGCACGTCCTTTCTCTTCATTTTTTCGATTGGCAAACAATACTTAAATCCCAACGGATTTGAAATCAAAAGATTTTTATTTAACAAACCTATAAATGCTTTTATGAAGAACTTTCACCGGTATATCAAAGGGGGATCGGACAAAGGGGTAATCTTCATGGGCACAAAAGAAGTAGTAAAGTTGTTTGATATTTAACCCTCGAGCAAATTCCAGTCGCGATATGACTCGATATGATTACCAAACCGTCGAAACCGATGCCTATATTTTACACTTAAATCGTTTCTTTGAATCATTTGTTTGAGAATTCTATTGATTTGTTGTAATTTAATGTCAATAAAGAGTTAATAATCGACGGATCGATGGATTATTAGGTCAATACTGAAGGGCAATGACTGGCGATTGCATTAAACATCAGCGAAGACATTGATATAATCGCTGTAATTATGTTTTGTAAGAAACAGACCTCAGAGACCACACCTAATGACAAGAGAAGGACCGACTGATTAATTATAGCCGGTTTTGGGCAATAAAACAGATCTCATTCATCAAGTTTTGTCTATTTTCATCTCAGACTAATTCAATAGTTTTAATATTATTTATCATTAAAAATCTTATAACTTTTAAAATTAAAATCTATTAAAATTAGAATACATTAAACACCTTTTCATTGCCCATCCCTGGGTTCACACAAAACAATGATTTCATAACTGATTGGTCTGTATTTCACAACTCATTCTTAGGTTGATATCAATTAATGTTTGGATAAATATGACGATTATGTTTGCATTCTTTCATTCATTCAAAGAGACAATTAAAGTGTCACTTCTGTTATGAGAATATAAATAATTTATTTTACTTTATTATAATTTAATCTTCAATTTAATGAGTTTTTACTAAATTGTCTTTTATTGGAAAGAATTAAAAACGCGATAAAATGCAAAAAACAATCAAATATTCAAAATTTAATGATACGAATTGAACCAGAATTTGAGAATTATGTGATTCGGATGTTAAGAAAGAGATAATTTGATTAATGAACTGTTCGGGACTTTAGATCCGAAAATCCATTTATTATTTCAATTCAATTACAAACAATCGACAGAATTAAAAGAATAATTAAGAGACAAATATTGACGTAAATCAATGAATCACTTGTATTACCGGTATTACAATAATTGGTTGTACAACAAGCCGTACATAAACTCAATTTTGTCCTTTCACCTATCAATTGAGACCAATCAAGAGACTAATCAATGAGTGCCGACTCATCGCCGCTCATTCTAGTCATTCATTAGTGGATTTTGAAACACTCTATCAATACATAAATAGATTTTAACTAAAATTCTGTCACTAATTGATTGAATATTCATATCTAGAGGTTCTATAAAACAATGGGTATTATTGTTCGCAAAAATTTGTTCCAAACATCTTTTACCTTATCTGAAATGTAGGTCAGGTTTAGTTTGAGTCCCATTCAATCAATCTTATCGTTTTGAATCAACTTTTACTGAACTCGCAAAATATTTAAATCATAAATAATTGTTTAATAATATTGAGAACCATTGAAAGCATTGATATTCACATCACATCTATATTTCACTAATGAATGGCTCGAATTTGAGGAACGGGTCAGTAGTGGAGACATAGAGGGCTTACCCATGAAGAAGCAGCCATCGACGCAGTTCTTAACACATTTCCGTTCAATGGCCCAGAATTTGAATTCATGAGACGCCGGATCTATCTTTGACTCCAATCTCTTGACCGCACAGAACCGTTCATTTGCCGCACATTCGGAGCCATAGAGTCGGGTATTATAAGTACTATATTTGTTGTAATAGTAATAATAGGTTTCGTTGATTACTTTGCATCCGATGTCTTCTATTGTGGAACAGGTATAACACGAAAGGTTGGATGTGCTCGGAGACAAATACACTGGACTTAGATTATCTGTCAATATGGGTATAAATCAATAGATGACTCTTTCACAACGGGAAGACTCACCGGTGTATATGACTTCGATTAGAATATAAAGATGTATAATCAGAGCTAAGATTACAATTTTCATATTTTTGTGTCCAAACATTGACGTTATTAAAACCAAATTCCGTAAAAGTGAAAATTCTGGTAATGGGAGGAAACATCCCAACGATTCCTTCCCAATGGGAAGTCCTAAACAAGTGATAATCACTTTAGCGCTCAGTCTATTGTTGGACTGGATGTGCATTTCTCTACAGTGAGGGGGGTATAGCTCAGTGGTAGAGCATTCGACTGCAGATCGAGAGGTCCCCGGTTCAAACCCGGGTGCCCCCTCTTTTTATTCACAATGGATTATTTTTATTTTACTTTTTACAAACCCAAAGATGAGAGTATAAAATATGAATTGAATTTGATATAAAATAGATTTAAATCGATGTCATATCTATCGATAGTTCTCTTTAAACAATAAGTTTGTATAAATTTTTTTATTTTGAATTTGTTTCACTTGATTTCACAGTTTTGATAATTTGTTAAATCCGATCGTTTTCGGCATTTAATCAATGATTGACTGACATATCTTTCGATTTAGTTTTTTATTGTTTCAATTGCTATGAAATTACACTTATTATGGCTTAAATTGACCAGAATTTTAAATAAAGTGTTAAATTATGCATAGAATAGATACTTCCTCTTGTGATGTGTGTTGTATATCGAGGTGAGTTCACTCGAGACTTTGAACGACAAAAGACTATATAATTTTGTGATAAATTCATAATTAATATTCTAAAGCGATTGCGGTATAGGTTTAGTGACCACATAATCATTAATTTGTTCACAATTCTTGTGCACACGTCTGCGAACGTGAACTGAAAATGTGAGTCCAATGCGATTCCCAATTATTTTTCAGTGTATATAAAGGGATATTTCATTATTTCATTAATTCCATTGTTGGATACCTTGGAAACGATCTGCAATTAGTGATCGGTTGCACTGGTGTTCAACGAAATTCGGTTTCTCTCCAAAACTGAACGGTCTATGGATTCTGTGTCTGACAAATGTAATGGAGTCTCAAATTATGTCTACCTTTGGACTAAACAACAGATAATGAACTGAAGTTATGGTCTAATCGTTTTCCGATCAATCAGTGGCCAAAAGATGGTCAAAGTGACGATCCAGAAGTTCTGCTCTTGTCTTGAGCTCTGGAAGGGATGTGTTTTGGCCGGAATATTCTCAATGGTATGCTTTCAAACAAATATTCTGTATTTCCTGGTCTTCGACTCCAATGTTCTATTCGATAGGCGACCAGTATTTTCGACTTACTCTGGAGTATCGCTCATATGCTCGAAGAGGACGGAATGTTAATCTTCTATTTACGTCCGTTTAATTGCTTTTTAATTATTCACTTTTATTTAATTACTCTTTTCCTTCGAAAAGTGTTTACTCTCGGACTCGAAAGTATTTTATTCATCGCTGCCTCTGGTCTTCTGTTCGTTGGTTTGGTTAAAGTAAAAAACTATTGAAATTTATTGTCAAACTTTGATTTAATTAGTTTGGGATTACTTTTGACAGAAGTCGAAGTGGCTGTTAATGCCCTGGATATGTCTGGCAGTCATCGATATCCTCATTAATTTTCTAATATCTTTCATGGAATTGACACTCAATGTAAGCAATTTTATGTTCTTCTTCTTACAAATTATCGAATATCATGCATATCATTCAGACCCGAGTGATCTCTTATCTCGAATGTTATCGAACATTAAATCAATGAATAAATGATTAGTAAATTATGTTTAAATTTTGATGGATTATCACTACATTAGCCACAAATATTGTCAATTAAACCCTAGCCTAGAGTTAAGTCTCTATATTTAGATAATTAGAGCAATACATAAATGTCTTGGATTGGGCTTCAAATAAATCTAATCGCGGGCACAAAACTAATAAAAATGAGTTTAATGACAATCCCTTATCGTTAAAGTTTCTCCAATGAAAATCATGAGACAAACAATTTTGCAAATGACAAACATTTGACTGAAAATCTTGTTTTGTCTCAAAGGACCGGACGTATGGCACGACTTGCATAATACCGGTGGCGGGACTGGCCGTCACTATTATGGTGTGCGCTGTTCTGGTCAGTGGACTCAATCACTGCTATTATAATGATTTGTCACTCAATTGATTGATTGATATTTTCAGCTCTACTGCTTGTTATGTGTTTTCGCACAATTTTTGATATATAATGGAAAGAAAAATCGTAAGAATATTATCGAATTTCATATTATATTACATTTTTTCTTCGATCCAATCGTTTTATGTTTTTTTGGTTTCAAATTTAAGTTTTTTTTGCATTCCTTTAGGCATTGAAAAAAGTAATAGCAATGTCATTAATAGGAAATTAGATTACCAAATGGTAGTTGTTGTAGATGTAGAAATGTAGTGGAGATTTAGCTAGAAAACCATTGAAAGATGGTTATTCTATAACCAGTTGATTAATTTGATGTTTAATCCCTCGATCAGTAGGCATAACAGAGATCAAAGTACAACCCGCCCATGAGATTAGCTGTAAGTCAATCCGTTAATTAATATCTCGTAAATTTAGACCACGAATAGAGTTAACGACCGCTTTTGAAATCGAAACCATTGACCACTCAATGACTGCTCCCATGAATAATATTCTCACACTTTCTTCGTGTTTCTCAAAGTGTAACTAATTATGAAAAACAGCAAAATTGTTGTCAAAACTCTAAAAAGTCATAAATTAGATGAAAAACAGGAAATCCTAACAAATCCTAACAAATACTGAGAATCCGAATGCAGTTTGAAATCAAATTTAACTCCAATTCCATAAAAGACTAAAACAGATTGACTGAAAACTACTCAATAAATAAGTTAAACAAACTTTTAATTCGCAATTAACTAGTTTTAAGTGTTATTATTACCATTTAAATTGGAATCAGACTTTTCAAAAGAGGACAAAAGAAGTCATTTATGCAAAACAAGACAATTGGAGAATTGCCAGCTTATCAAAGCTTATCCGAGTTAAATACAAATTGCTATTTCCAGACAAAGACCTCATTGAAAGCAATTTTGAATTAATTTCCAATTAATATCTCAAATCAATTAATTGAAATTTTTTCGGATTCATTGTTGGATTGACAGCAAAACTGAACGATACCAACGAAGATGAGTCCCATATGGAGAACCACAACGCTCTGAGTGTACCCCAGGTGTCGACCCCACGAGACGCCTGGTAACGACCCGACGGACCACATCTACCGGTCTCACAGGTGGCCAATCATTCGGATCAGAGCCTCCCCGAAGACCTGATCTCTTCTATGTTTATTGCATTTACGTATTGAATGTGTTTTCCAAACATTTTTGGTGTTAAATATCAGCGCTTGTTCTAAGCCATTCTTCGCCCTTCATTGCCCCTCAAAGATAATGAAAAGTACAATAGATAGTTGCCCATGGTTCTTTTTACATCTACTTATACTTGAATAACTTTTCAAACGGAGATAAGAGGATTAACCATAGAGGAAAAGATATTTGAGTCGAGGCGAAGAAGGCTTTTAACAACTTTGCTACAAACCGGCTATACTTGTGATTTACATTACCATTGCTTACCATTGATTGTGATATTCTTTGACATGACCATGTTGGCCAAGTTTGACCTCTTGACCATTTTCGCCGCCCATTAGCGATACCAAACCAATACCAGACTCAATGTATTGACCACAACTAATTACATGATCATAAGCGCAATCAAATTGTATTCAATTCTGACCAATAAAGACCTGTTTTCCAGAACTGGGTTCTACTGTACTGTAGTTCCAAAGTTGTCGTTCCAATTGATATCCAGATGTCGTGTCGGAGAGGTGTGTATGGAGTGCTCAGAGCACTGGCAGGTCATCACTTGCCGTACGATTGCATTGATGTTCAGTCTCTCAGCGATCACTACATTTGCAGACATATTGTGCGTCAAAACCTCTATTTGTGTAATGTATAGGCAATAGTGAAGTGAATGAATGACAGACTCGAGTCTCGGATCCGATTCAATACTAAATAAGTGTATATTTTATTTACAATTAATTGTATTCATTATAATAAAGTGATTCAGTGTTTACTCGATTGCAACACAAAGTGATGTCATCCGAGCCCTCACTAACACCTCTGCTGTGACTCTGCCTGACCTCAGCTCTGGTCAGTTGTGGTGTTTGTGTCACTGACTTTCATCTCAATCACAATTGATATAGACTTCGAGGATGAGTTGGGGCGAAGAGCTCTGGGTATGTGATAATTGATGATATGATGATCACTCACTCCTCGGTCTTCCTTAGGATCAATACGAGAACCTCTCAGCCCATACACATAGAGGTATTGAGTTCCTGGACAAGTATGGTCAGTTCATCAAGGAAAGGTCAACTATCGAGGTCGAGTACGCGTCCAAACTCAGACGACTCGTGAAGAACCACCAGATCAAGAAGAAGGACGACGACGAGAACCAGTAATACCTACCTATGGCTTGGCCTATGGCTTGAGGCCAAAAGTAATGTCTGTTTGTTTGATCCCTAGACTGACGGTTTGCAAAGCGTTTTACCTCATGACACAAGAGGTTACCGATTTGGCCGGTCAGCACGAAGTGATAGCCGAAAACATGACCGCACATATAGTTAAGGAGATATCAACTCTTCTAAAGGAACTCAAAGAAGAGAGGAAACGGTATCTCCACGAGGGCGCTAAGAACCAAAACGCTCTGCACAACGCTCTTCAACAGTTGGACAAAGCAAAGAAGGCCTACGAGAAGGCGTACAAAGAGGCCGAGAAGGCTCAGGACAACTATCAGAAGGCCGACGCCGACCTTAATCTGAGTCGGGCTGAGGTAGAGAAGGCACGGATGATCTCACAGGCAAAGAATCAAATGTGCGAAGACTGTAAAACAGAATATGCAAACCATTTGCAAAAGACTAATGAACTTCAAAGACAACATTTCACTGAACTGATGCCTAAGATTTTTAACCAACTCCAAGACATGGAGGAGAGGAGAGCCGCATGTATTCAGAACCATATGAAACAAAGTGCTCACATTCAACGACAAGTGTTTCCTATCATCGATAAGTGTCTCGAAGGCATTATAAAGGCCTCGGATATGATTGACCCGAAAGAAGATAGCTTTCAAGTGATAGAAAAGTATAAGTCGGGTAATTTGCCGCCCGAAGACCTGCCATTTGACGACCTCAGCAATCCGAGGCCCGACTCCGAGATATCTGTGACCAGAGGTAGTACTGCTTTGAATTACTCCAATTCAATCAAATCCGAGACATTGCGCGGAACCCTTTCCGCCGCCCGTTTCAAGAAAAGGGGCGGAATTTTTGGAATATTCACCTCAAACAAGGTATGATATCATTACTGTTTCTGACTGTCGTTAAATTTCAACTGAAAATTCTCTTAAATTTCTCTTCAATTTGGTTCTTGGAATGTATTGCTATTTCTGAACATAACTTTCAAAACTATTCTCTATTTGTCTGTAAGTAATCCTTCAATTATTTTGTCCTTTAATTTCACTTTCCGTTTAACCCATTTTCCATTGAAAATGGGAATGTATTTGAATTTATTTAATTGTTTGTCGAATTTGTTTTGACATTCAGTCCAATTTGGACGACTCAAAGGACGATTACGCAGATCTTCCACCGAACCAGAGGCGGAAACGGATCCAGGCCAAAATAGATCAAATACAGAACCAACTGCTTCAGGAAACTGCTGTCAGGTATGGCTTCTCTCACTGTGTTTATCATTAACACAAAAGGAAACCATTTTCGATGGCGTTTCTGTAAATATTTGTATTCGTTCTCAAAGACATCTCTATTTGATATATAGGGACGGACTAATGAAGATGAAACAGGCCTACGAACAAAACAATGCTCTGGGAGATCCTCAGAGCGTTGAGGGACAGTTGACTGAGAATAGCCAAAAGATGGATAAACTTCAGACCGAACTGAAGAAGTTTCAGGTCCTCTTGTCTGATGTGGTCGATGGCAACCGAACACCATCTGCTCAAAAGAAGTCTCATAGGAATAGCGTTTCGGAGGACTCGCTCTCACGAAGCGCTTCGGAGTCCAGTGTCACCAATAATAACAACACAAACAATAATCTGAATACAAATATTAATAGTAATAGCAATCATCGGTCGTCGAACTCATTACAATCAGTCACTACTAATCATAATCATAACAATTCTCATAATAACCACAACGATATAACTTCAGAAAATAATGGGTAAGTCATTAGCCGTTCGTCTCTGTCCTTAATATATTGACAATTGATTATTGCAGTCCTTCGAGTGATATCAGTACAAGTCATCTGAGTATACCCGACGCCGAGTTCGCCGACGCCGACGGAGAGTTTGAGGACCCATTACCAACTCTGGGAACTGCGAAAGCCCTCTACGCGTTTGAAGGTAAGACCTATTCCCAGTGTTTTCCATTTCTGCTCATCAGTTAGTTATCAAGTGTTTGGACGAAATTCAAATTCAAACTCAATTAATCAGTTTATAAATTGATTGGATTTCAAGAGTGAAATAGAGAGAAATCTGAACATATTTAGCAGACATTCAAGACAGAAGTCAAACAAAGAGATAAAGTTTGTTTGCATAACACTTATAGCGAGAACAGTCAGGCTGTGGTGACTCAGTTGGCACAAGAATCACATCATCAGTGATGAACCGACAGTTTTTCACTTTCAAACTTTAAATTTTTTCTCTTCCTGTCGTCAAAACTTTTTTGGCGATCAATCAAATGCCTTGTTTTGGTTGGTCTGAATCGAGGCAATAGTCATGCGATACTGAATCGGCTGTCCTTGTCCTAAGACCTTGCGATCACTGTCACACATTAGCTGCTAATGTTTTCATGTTTACAATGCTCTAAATACTATCAGATTTTATTGATTGATTAATTATCCGGTTTTCAAACCCAAAGCTCAAAGTGAAGGCTCAATACCGATGTCGGAGAACGAAGAGTTCGAAGTGGTAGAGCTCGACCAGGGAGACGGGTGGACACGGGTTCGGCGCGTCGGACACGATGAGGAAGGATTTGTGCCAACCAGTTATATCGAGTGCACTCTTTACGGGAACTGCTGATTAGTGCCGATTAGGGTTACAAATATAGTCGAAATTATTATTGAATATTAATTATTGATTTTATTGAATCAATTCTATTATGTATTTTCAAATTCAGGCCTGAATTGAGTCAAATTGTTGTTAGCGTTTGCTTTCACGCAAAAACTTTTGTTGATTTGATTTGTTTTTCTGATTGTCTGAGAGATAACCGCTGTTTAGACCAAAGTATGAATTGATTACTAATGAACCGCTTCTCTCGGATGACTCCCATGACTGCAATCACTATAATGTATCTGTAATTACATAATTACATAACTTTTTAATGTTTATTCTCATCTCTAAGAGGTTTTAAAGTCTATTATTTTAAAATTTTGAATATTGAGATCAAAAACTATGAGCTCAGACATCAGACTATCCGAGCGGTGCTTTTCATCGATTCTTTATGGCATACAATCAAATGTAAATTAATTTAAATGCAAAACTAAACTAAAGATTTAGTCTAAAGATTGGTTGTTAAGGATTGCGATCGATTTGGCCAATGATTACAATAATTATTTGTTTAACTGTTTTATTTGTTTTCGCCACAAATCTCTTAAACTCAATCAATCAAGTGATGAGTTACATGAGTGCCACAGATCATGCAATTTTAATTTTGCAAACTTGCTCCTTATTTTTACATAGAGACTAAATTATGATATATTGTAATTGTAATTATAGTTTTACCGAAGAATATTGAACTTATATTTTTTGATCGACAAATATAAATATATAAATATATTCTCTATATTTGCGCAGAAATACCGCATAAATATCAACGTAAGTGTCAATTAATTACCTTTTTATTATACACGAATAGCATTTGTTTGTTTTGCGGGCCATTTATTGTACGGAAACAATATTTGTGCGAATAATTTGTGATAAAACCGATAATACTTTAAATGATAGACAAAACAATTATTTTGATGTTGTAATCAAAGTATAGTCAAAATCTCTATCTTTTCCTTTGTTTCTCTCATATGAATCATTGATTTTATGCTTAATTTTAATTTAATTTTTAAATAATTTCTGTTTTTTACGAATATTATTATGAATTCTCTGAGAATTTCTCTCTCTTTTTAATTTATACTTCATTTTTAATACAATTATTTTCTTATAGTTTAGACGAAAACCAAAAGTATTGATTGAAAAACAAACTAAAAATAAAATCACCAATTCATCGATCAGAATATTCTCTCATTCATTAAGAATATTCTCGTCTTTTATGACTGAGATTATAATCTAATGCACGCCTAAGCCTATGATTAATGTCAGATATGGTCCGATAAATCATTCTTCAGTCCAGAAGAATCTAAATGTCAATCGCCTTTAAGCCGAACCCAAAATACAAGTCATTATATCGAAGAACTCTTTTGGCTCTGAATTTTTAATGGAGACTAATATCACAATCAATAGGTGGGAAAAGTCATTAATGGTTTCGAGGATTTTAACCTTTCCCTAACGGAAATCAGTGGTGATCAGGATCTTCAGACACTTCCCATTAGGATATTTGTTATGGCAAACAGTTGTTTGGTTTTGTGCCAACTTTTACTAATTAAATGTCAATCGGCTTAGAGTTCATTAACTGATCCCTAATAGATCCAAATGATAGTTAAACGTTCTTCAAATGGGGTTATCTTACATCGTTGCAACGGTTCCAAAGACTGAGACCTTAGTGACTTAATCCTTGCTCATCCCTATAGAGTTACGATTGATTGTTCAGACGATTATATCGACAAATATCTCGCCAATGGTTTTAAGGTTGCTATGAATGACTAGAAGTCTTGTTTCACTACAAACAACAGTTGAGTTCATTACGTCCTTACCGTTGCCAAAGCGAGAGCACAGGTATATCAGCCTCAGAGCCAAACATTGTATGTCAACCACTGTATGGGTTGTCATACGCCCTGAGCTGAGTCTCAATTGAGTTCAACGCAGAGATCGCAGTCTCGACTCGAGTCAGCCATCGATGGCAGACCTCAAATGATATTCAGATGTCGTGAACGCCAAACGGTTCCCAATTATGAGTCAAACACTTCATACTTAAGACATATCTGACTCGATTGGATGGCATATAATGGCTGACCAGGAGGTCACTAATGGCGATGGCATAACAGTGGCCTACTTGTCATCATTGAACGATAGCCGAACCGAACCCATTGTGCCCCCGGTCATCAACAGCTACTTCGATGAAGGAGGCTCTTGGTTCTTCTCTAGTCATGATATTCCCATTCTGATTGGTGCCGCAGCTGGTCAGTTCCAATTGTTCTAATGTATTATCTTGGTTAATCGATGTCCATTAGGTGCCATCGGACTCATCATAATCTTCTTGGCAGCCGCACTCATATGGCATTGCTGTCAGTTTGCTCTTCAGCGCGAGAAAAGCAGTTACAGTGAGTCCATAAGAACTAGTTATTGATTAGTTGTCATCGATTTGTTTGTCAATACAGGTCTGGACAACGATAGTGAGCGGAACAGTGTCTCGAGTCGGGCCTCTAATCTCTATATTAATAACCCGATTATCGACGAGAAAGCTATGGTTCGTGAAAATTCCGATCAAAACATAAAGAGATCAATATCTGCACCCATTCATCGACAAAGTGGTGCACTTCAGGTATAAAACTATCGATTGAGACAAAACATATCACTTATCGCTTACCATATCTTCAGATCAATACTCAAACGCCAGTAATTAAAGCAAACGATTTCAAAACAAGTGATAAGACTATTAACAAACCAATTGTTTCCGACATAATCGATGACAAACTCACCCGAAGTCACAATTCTATGTCAATGGAATTGAGTGACACTAAGCGCGACAATGATCTGGATTGTCATCGAAGCCATATCTATGTTACCAATAGTATTCTGGGCGATGAGGCCAATGACCAAAAGTGCAAAAGTCTGCCCTGGAGTCAGTCCAACAAACGAAGAACTGTGACCATCGATGATGAACCTCAGGAAGAGTTTCACCCGAAGGTAAGAGTTTAACCATTTAGTCCTGAAGAATAGGTTTGACTAAACTGTGATTGATATTTAAGATCAACTTCTCGAAGAAGCGTAAGAATCGTATGCGAAACGATAGCGCGGCCGCCATCGCACTGAACCGAAGCGGGACAGCACTGTCCACAGCCCTGTCCACTGAACCCAACAATAAGGTGTATCACTCACACAAAGACACCGATACTCTTGTGGACAATGAGGCGATCGTTGTTTACGACGAGAGGACTGCCTTATAGGAGAAGAATGTCTTACAAATTAAAAGATAATTTAAGATATTTTTAGTCTAAATATAACCCAAAATATATCTTATATTTTATGTTAATTATCAATGAGTTTATTGTTTTTAGACATAAGTTATACACAATTTAATAGATTCTAATTTTTATGATTGGAATACATCTGAAGAGAAATAGAGATATCTTTTGGAAAAAAGTATTGAATTTCATAGAAATGATTAGTTTTGCACTAAATCTCAAATCACTTGATATTCAATATGATATTCAAAACATATTTTAGGTAAATAGTAATCAATTTGAGATCTATTTGTTGTAAACCTTGCCATCAATTCTCATACAAATCATTCATATCTATCAAAGTGACCAAAATTTTGATATTTTGCTTCGTTTTTTTTGCTATTTATTTACCGACTCTTAAGGTTTACACAAATCGCTATTATTTTTGTCTTTTTGGTTAAATCAAGTGATTTCTGACCTAATCTCAGACTAAATGCCAGCAAAAAAAACTCATCTCTTATTAACAATTAAGCAATTGGTGACTGATTTTGTTGTTCACCTCATTTTGTATTTCATAATTAAGTTTATTATCGATACAAAAGCGACCAATACTTTGACACTGACTTTACAGTTGAGTAGCTCTCGAGTTAATTACAATCAGACAAACGGAACATAATTTGTTTAATTGGATCTGAAGTTAAGTTGACTTAAATCATAATCATATCAATCAATTGATCTTTTAATTACATTCAATGCTTAATTCGATTGGATGTTAGACTTAGGATGTAATCCAATATTTTCCGATCTGTTTATCACTAAATAAAGTCCATTGTTAAACATTTAATCTCACGATTGGGTCATTTTGTTTGATATGTGAGAAAGCAAGAAAACCTATCCACCCAAATAGGCCAAGGTTATCTTTGCTTATCTGCTTTTCCTTCAGTTGAAAAACTTAAAATTCTTTAATTCTAACCCTTTTTTATAGTTCATTCAATTAGCGATATATAGAATTAGCCAATTGTTAGGTTAGTTAACGAACTGATTGAACAAAAAAATTGAGTTAAACTTAATTTTGTTTCAATACTAAAATTGAATAAATTATCCTTAAGTTAGCCATTAGTTTGAATTTTGTTCTTTGTTTTCCTCAAATAGTTGTAACAAAAGTATGGATCAGATCGAGATTGAGACCGATCGGTACGAGACTCCCCTCAATGCCTGTCCTCTTGACAGTGTCTGACCACAAGAGTAGACTAATGATCAGATGAGTTTAGCCCCAATTGGGTTCCCGGTGTGACTTCGAGCCCATGAGTGGGGTATTATGTGAGGGAACGCATGCGTCCGACAGTCAGTCCGTCAGAGCATTATGTGAGCAATGAGTGCATCGATGAGTGAATCGCTTTCATTGCGATCTATCAGTGAATCAATTGTTTTCATTTAAAACAAATGAATAGATTTTGAATTTAATTAACTGTAATTGACTTTCGGTCGAAACCGATCTCTCATTGACTCACTTAACCATCGATTGTCTCATTCATATTGACGACAATCACTTCTTAAGATCGCTGTCTATAGTCAACACTTACTTCAAAATGAGTCAATTTATTGTGTCTTTAGTTTGACTGAAATAATAATTTGAATCAATCTGTGGTCACATTAAGACCCGATTGAGTCCCAAACCAATTGACAGTTGATTTGTTTGGCGAATAATGCACTGAATGCCCAATCGATGGGTCCGCCGATGTATTCGCCGCTGTCTTCCAGCGAAGACGACCTCAATCTGAGCCAATCCGACGATATCGTCGATGTTAACGACAATGACGAGGAGAAGAGTCTACAGTCGAGTCACGGCCATAGCAGCCGTCGGCACAGCAAACGTCGTCATAAGAAGGACCGGAAGGACCACAAAGACAAGAAGCGCCGGCGCAAACATAAGAGCCATTCGGTCTCTCACGGGGAACGATCTTCCCGTCATCGTAAGCGCAGGTCTCACCACAACGACAATGACCAAAACGAGTATGACTTTGAGCCGAAGCCACAGATAATGTCATCCAAACCACTCGTTCAATACGACGACGTCAGCGAAAACGATGATATTATGTCTGATGCCGTCATTGAGGTTGCGATCAAACAATTCTTAAATATCTCTCTAATATATGTATTTGTTTGTCATTTAGGGTGAAGTAGAAGAAGGAGAGGTTGAAGAGGAAGAGCTAGTGTTGGGTCCTGAGAGCCCGCATACTAAACACAATCGCTCCGATTATCGATCACATCCTTCGACGTCTCCTTTGCGGTCGAGAAATGAATCGCGGCGTCGCTCTCGAAGTCGGACGCCTCCAATGTCTGGTCACTCACACCCCAAGTCTCCAAAGCACAGACGTTCGTCCCGTCGGCCTTCGCGTGAGAAAACTCCTCCGCAGTCTTCTTATAGGTCTAAAAGTAAAGAACGAAAGTCTGAACTGCCGTTGCCTTCGACGTCACCCATCATAGACAGTGAGGAAGAATTGGCGGCCGCACCGGTTCATAAACCAATACAAAGAAGTCGATCAAAGAATGACAAATCACCACTACTTTTGTCTCGAGAAAGAACTCCTTCACACTCTTCTCATAGACCGAAAAGCAGAGAAAGAAAATCTGAATTTCCATCAATTTCACCGATAATGGACAGCGAGGAAGAATTGGCGGCCGCACCGGTTCATAGACCAGTGCAAAAGCCTCGGCAGAAGATGGAAAAATCGCCATTACTTCCGCCTCGGGATAGAACTTCTCCTCATTCTTCTCATAGATCTAAAAGTAGAGAACAAAAGTCTGAATTACCGCCGATGTCGCCACTCATTTACAGCGAAGAAGAGTTATCGGTCCCACCCGTTCATAAAGCAATGCAAAGGTCTCGGTCGAAGATTATGGACAAATCGCCTTTACATATGTCATGCGATAGAACTCCTCCTCATTCTTCTCACAGGTCTAAAAGTAGAGAACGAAAGTCTCAAATGATGTTGTCTTCGACTCCACCACTCATTGATAGTGACGAAGAATCGCGAGTTCATAAATCAATGCAAAGGTCTCGACCGAAGATTGTCGAAAGATCGCCATTACATATACCACGAGACAGATCTTCTCATTCTTCTTACAGACATAAAAGTAGAGAACGAATGACTCCTCCGAGAGATCGGTCCAAATATATGCCTCGAGAGCGGTCGCGTTCGCCTTACCCGAGAGGCAAATACTCTCGATCTATGCGATCGCCTCCGCCTCGACATCGTTCCAGAGACCGAACCCCTCCACGCAATTATCGGTCACGAAGTCGAACACCTCCTCCAAAGAGACCTCGAAGTCCTAAGCGGTCACGTTATTCGCGTTCTCCTCGCGAGGATTCCAGAAACAGATCTTCAGCTGTAATATTAGAAAACACTTCTTATTCGTCGACCAGTTTTGCGGCAGAACTTATGAAACAACAGAAGTTGAAGAAGAAAATGCCAGCGATTCCGGACAGTGGTTACTCATTCATGTCTAGTTCATTCATGTCTCATCCCATACCTTCAAAACCATTCCCTCCGTCCGGACAAATGGGTCCGACCATTGATGGTCAGCCGTCCCACTCGAACGGCTTTATGGCCTACAAGTCGGCCACATTACCGACTCTTCCTTTGCCCGTTATGGCGACTGCGAAACCCTCCCCCAGTCCTATAAAGTCATCCCAATCACGCCTTCCTATGCCTCCGCAATGCGGAACTGCTATCTCTCAATTGCCTTTACCGTCGACATCGCCGGTCATAGACAGTGACGAAGAAACAGCGGGCGGATCCGGATCTGTGAAGAAGACTCGGCCCCAGATTATTGGCAAATCGCCATTACCTCAACAACAGCCACAACTGAATCCTAGATGTGTTGAAGTCTTCGATATCGTTAGTCAGATCGGAGAAGGAACCTATGGTCAGGTCTATAAAGCGAAGGACACCGACAATACGTAAGTGACGAATGTCTCTCTTTTTGATATCAATCCAATCATTCGTTTATCTATAGAATCGTTGCCCTAAAGAAAGTGCGATTAGAGAATGAAAAGGAAGGCTTTCCTATCACTGCTGTTCGTGAGATAAAAATCTTACGACAACTAAATCATCCAAATATTGTAAATCTGAAAGAGATTGTGACCGACAAACAGGACGCCACTGACTTCAGACGTGACAAAGGTTTGGATAGACTTCGATGATTATTCTTTGACTGTTTTCCACTTTTAGGTGCCTTTTATCTCGTTTTCGAATACATGGATCACGACTTAATGGGGTTATTGGAAAGCGGTTTAGTAGAGTTCAATGAGCAGAACATCGCGCACACAATGCGCCAACTCTTGGATGGACTCAACTATTGTCATAAAAATAATTTTCTTCATCGAGACATCAAATGTTCAAACATTCTTATGAACAACAAGTGAGGCATCTCTTCTGTTGTCCAACTTTCTAACAATTTTGTCTTTCAGGGGCCAAATAAAACTTGCCGACTTCGGTCTGGCCAGACTGTTCAGCGCCGAAGACAAGATGAGACCATATACTAATAAAGTGATAACACTGTGGTATAGACCGCCTGAGCTCTTGTTAGGAGAAGAGCGTTACGGCCCGGCTATTGATGTTTGGAGTTGTGGGTCAGTACACAATCTTTTAGTTTTTCCTTTGATTAGAATTACTTTCTAACTCTCATTCCATTCTTCAGTTGTATTTTAGGCGAACTCTTCAAAGGAAAGCCCATATTTCAGGCCAACTCAGAGCACATGCAATTAGAAGCCATTGCCAAGTATTGTGGAGTCCCCAGTCCTGCCAATTGGCCAAATGTATGACAATTTCTCTAAGTAGTTGCCTCTAAATGTTTAAATCTTTTTCATAGGTAATTCATTTACCGCATTACACATCAATGAAACTCAAGAAGTCATACGTTCGTTGTCTTCGAGAGAACTTTGCTTTGTATGCATCGAAATGTTTGATCAAATGCTTTGATTCAATCTATTTCATAGTATGCCAAAGTCAGCACTCGATCTGCTCGACGCCATGTTATGTCTGGACCCGTCCAAACGCATTACCGCCGATCAGGCACTCAATTGTGATTGGCTGAAGAACATCAGTAATATGACGGCTCCAGCGTATGACTTGTTTTCTATGTTTCAGTTCTTGTTCAATAAAATTGTTTCTCTTCTACAGTCTTCCTCAGGACCAGGACTGTCACGAGATGTGGTCGAAGCAGCGAAGACGTAAATTGCAACAAAATCCAGGTATTTATCGCTTCTTGTCTAAGCTCTTTGTTTCAGAATTGTTGTGATTCTTATTGTTTGAGTCAAAATTGAGTAAAAGTTTGGTCAGGAATTGAACGAAATCTTGTTTTAGACGCTGTCGAACAAACTTTGGCTAAACTTAATAGAGATTCAAATGTTGGTAAACGTCAACTCTCTGTTCAACAATTAGCTCAAGTATTGAACATTAAGGTAATACTCGTTGTCATCATTGCCTTAACTTATGATCTGTTGTCTTATGTCTCTGTTCAGAACACCGACGATCCAAATACAGTGAAAATCCTGGAGGACTTATCGTCCACTTTGGCCGCTTCAGCCCAGGGCCGGACCAATAGCAACAACAACAGCGACAAAAATAATAGTGAAGTGAGTGATAACTCGCGGCCGAACAACAACGCAAACAATGTCGGTGTGAAGGCCGCGATCGCACAGCTCTTACAACAACAGGGAATTCGAGTGATGGGAAGTTCGACATCAGGTAATTAATTGAGTGAACGAGTCGTTCAGAGATCGGTTCATTGAGACGACTGTCTTATGGGTGTCAGTATTGTCTCGGTTTCACTCTTTCTTTTTTGATTTTTTTGTTTTTATCTGCGATTTATTTGAAATACTATTTTGAAATGGAATTGCAATCAATTGCTTGTCTTCAAAAACAACTGTGAATTACACTTAAAAAAACAAATAATCTATTGATAAATAAGATTTGAAATTAAAGAATATATTGTAATAAAACAATTATAACGATTGAGCCGTTCGTACGTCCGATCATTGGCTGAAGAATCGGAGAAAATTGTTTATACAGTGTCTGCGCTCCGAACCTACCGATGGCTGTCCTCTCACCAGACCAGTCAACTGATCCCCGATTAGCTTCAATTAGATATATATCTAGTAAATCAGTCTTTTGATAGCAAAGTGTCCTCGACTTTAGACATTAGGACTGCCAAAGACCTAATATAGGGCTCTCTAGGGTTTAAGTACGTCCGCCCCTATAATACCTAATGTAGACGTACTTCGAAACAACGGAACGATCAGAGACTCAAACCATGCAAACAAACATTAATGGGTTTCTATGACAATACCTACCGATTGACTCCCCCTCGCAATCAGCATAAGTCCCGCCCCAACAGCAGTACTATGTGTCACATGTCATACGTTAACGAATCGCAAATCGATATCGCGATCACATGTTTAGGGATAGGAATGTGTCGTTTCGTTTCTCACAAATAACGTTACATTATTTGTACCCCTTTTGTGATGTCAAAGCAATGTGTGTAAAGTTTTTGAATCCCTTTTTTGCCCCCTTTTTGCACATACATTGTGTTTATGTTTACATTAAGTTTAAAGTTCTCGCTTTGAGTTTAAATTAACTCCAATTTAAATGTCATTTCAATTGTAATTTAAATCTCTTTTATTTTATATTTTAGTGACAAATAGCGATCAAAATGCGGTCAAATGAAGAAAAGATTACATTTATCGATGAAGACATCACTCCTTTGATGAAGAGATCGACGATCTGTGAGTTTGTTGTCATAAACTGTTTGTTTGACAGAAAGACTGTTCGCTCGGAAATGTGCCGAAGAAGTGGTCGACTCCTAACCACCGCTGCCTTATCCGCACTGCCATTGATAATGTGAGCCGACATTAGTTATCTCTAATTGTGTTGAAATTGTGGTAAAACAATAGAATTCGTGTAAACATTTATATTTTCACTGAATTGCCGGTCAATACATGAAAGCACTTCTCTCTCGCTTTGCACTCAAAAACCGATCACTAATTCTGCGAAATTCAGTCAATTAGTGCGGTTTCTAATGACCCCAAACTAGTCCAGTGTTGAACAGACGAAGAATCGGCCAATTGTTACCTCCGATGACCACTTAAGACAATTTATAATCTGTTTTTAATCGCAATGTAATTCAATTTATTTTGAATACTATTTACATTTTTATTACAGATTTAAAATATAAATATTTATAAACAAATAAATAAAAAATATTTTGAAATTCAATGAATCGATTGGATCGATGTCTTTGAGTTCGGTCCCATTGAGTGACGATTGGCCGCACATCCGAAGCCAAAAGACTGTTCACTGCCTTTGTCATCAATAATATGGGAAAATCTCATTTGGTTTTAGTCGGCGAAGACTCGATGGTTAGAGAGAGTTCGTAACTGCAAAGAAGAACGGATTGATATAAGGGATGGTTTATTTGACACTAAGACATACCAATTCTTATCAGTGATGAGTTCGATATCATTTGCCTGAAACCAAATGCGGAAAATTCTGGCCACTCTTGGAATGGTTGGAGTGAATGGTTTGTTGATCGGCGGTAAATAACTTCGTCCCAACTGTTGGGTCTGCTGTTGGATGGCTGTGAGCGCCGCGAAGACACTCTTCTGAAGCAGTTGTATCTGCATTAGGATCTCGTATTGTTGACTACACTTCTCGAAGTTAATCAGTTTGACCTCTGATTTCGACTGAAATTATTAGAAAGTCGACTTCAATGAAAGACTGCCAAAAGTGCATTTCATCTCTTTCATTGAATCTGAATTGAGTGACGATCACAGACAGTGTTAACTTCTCTGCCATCATCTCGTTCT
>JAQGAJ010000128.1:0-20652 GCA_034689365.1 Liebstadia similis | reverse complement strand
TTGTTTCTATCTGACCATGGCTGATTTGACCGCAGGTCCCTTTATGACCGCAGGTCCCTTTGATTTTTAAATAAAATCATTTGAATTGGTTTTATGTCTGGTTTTATAATTTGTGGTCAACTTATGATTCCGTCGTTAAATGAAAACAAAAGGATTTGAGAATAGTTTCATATCTTCTAACAATACCCTAGGACCACTGTTTAAAAACATTTGAATGAAATATCGCGCTAAAATAGTTGATAAACGATATCAATTTTAAGTGAGAGGATTGGATCACATATTAAAGTTTTCATTTTAAAAACTGATTAATTTATTTCTTTCAAAATTTGAAAGTGTTTTTGTTAACCCTATGTCTTGATTTCTATCACAATCCAACGATTTTTGTGTCTCTAATTCACTTTTTCATAATAACCTTTTTGAGATTTGACAATCTAACAGTTACGTAGAGTTCTGTTAATGTCTATCATGGGCATACATAAAACTTGTTGGCTTTTCAAAGAGGGAAAAATTCCATGATTGAATTTGTTTTTTATGATGGAAAATGCTAATGGGCCAATAATTGTGTAGACATTATTTTCTTTTTAAATGGTGTATTATTCCAATTTTCGTGAATAATGCCATAAATCACTAAAGTATTGCAATATTGATAACTGCCATTTCAATTAGACCATTATGGAAAATTACCAATTGACCTTAGTTGAAATAATATTGTTTTAATCGAGTGAATTATTGTTTACGATTAATTATAGCCAATGAGAGTTAATTTTATTTTAGATTAATTGCAAATTATTTGATTAACTAATGATAAATAATCGAATTAATGACACGATTGACGGATATATAAAACAGATATGACATCGAATGACATCGAATTCGATCTAATTTATTAAAAATGATTACAAATATAAATGTTATGATTTAATTCGATAAATAATAAATATGTGAATAACATTAAAATCAATTTATCACTAATTACTGATGGATTTGAAAAAGTCTTTCGAAAAACTGATTACATTCTAAATGAGTAAAAAAATAATTGGTTTTATTATAGGTATCGATGACTTCGAATTTGGGAATCTCTTCAGTGATTCGTTTTCCGCCGATTACTATATAAGGAAAGCCCAATGTTTTCAATCCCATCAGACGTTTTCCAATCGTTTCTTTGATTCTGTCGTCAATCAAAATATCTTCGTCTAAAGAATCGGATAATGATTTTGCGAGATCTAAAGCCAAATCAGTTCCAGCATATGATTTGCTTCGTTTCTAATTTAAAATTAAAATTAAGACCAAATCAATAGAAATATAAAGCAATACTTCTGGTAAAAGAAAACAGATTTTGAACGGAGCTATCGATAGTGGCCATCGAAGCGAATAGTCTTCCGACAAGACTTGGACGGCAGCGGCCAGTATTCGGGTGACACCCAAACCATAACATCCCATCTCATAGAGTCTGAAGAAGTTTATCATTTAGTAAATGTAATAAAACCCAAACAAAACTTACATTTTTTTCTTTGGATTCTCTTTTGATGTATATTTGGCACCAAATTTAGAGGAATAATAATCTCCCAAAAGGAATGAATGTCCGACTTCTATAGCATTTTGTGTACTTAACTGATCGCTACCACAAGAAATACATTTCATAAGATCGCTACTCTCTAAGAGTTCTTTGTTGAACGATGTCTGACAAGACTCGCAAATAAGAACCTCATCCTCTCCTAAATCGGAGGGCAATAGGAATTCGTGCGAATACTGGCCACCGATGGCTCCGACCGAACCGCGAGCTATCGATTATTGAACAAACTTTTAATAAACAGAATTCAATATTAAGTTGTATTATATAAACCTTTAATAACTGGAAGTTCGAGTCGTTTGAAAATATTGAGATAAGCATCGGATACCAAATCGTAAGTCTTCTTCGCCTCGTCTTCATTGGTATCGAATGTATATAAATCTTAGAGAAATTGATTGCTTTGATTGAAGTCTAGTTCAGTCAATCCATACCTTTCATAAGGAATTCCCTTCCCCTCAACAATCCGTGCTTTGCTTTGACCTCATCTCTGAATTTGGAAGTGATTTGATATAAATATAGCGGTAATTGATTATCATTTATATGTTTGGTTATCGCAACCAAATTAGTGATCACTTCCTCGTGAGTCTGAAAAATATCAAACGTCAAGAAACTTGTTTGGAGTCATATATCACTCCTACCGGAGCCAAACAGAACTCGACTTTATTCCTGTCCTCCAAATGAAAAAGTTCTTCGCCCGACCGATGCCAACGACCTATTCAAGTGGTTATGAGTGACATTCGGTGACACTTTGATGAGAGACCTGATTGTTCCCAAAGACGTTTAGAGACCAGTGAAGGCATTACTAACTTTTGAGCGTTTATTGAAAGCATCTGATTGTCTATCACTTGGATCAGTCTTTCCATGGCTTTGACCACAAATGGCATCAAAATATAAAACCCCTTTTCGGTCATCGATATTAAGTTCTTGTCGCGGAACAGCTTTTGAATCAATTTCAAGTTTAGATAATGTCTTAATGTCAACAATTGAATACACTTTGAGTTTTATGGGTTGACTCCAATTGTCTGCCAATAGTTTCGTTGATATTAGTGAAGGCCAGGGATTGGTTCCACCGAAACAAGCGGTACATCTTCGGTGTCCATCCGAGGCCACGACACCCGACATATCTCGCTCTGTGTTTAAGAGTCAGTAATCGGCTTACGGTAAACATAGTGCCAGAGTTAGGATCATATGGTTGGACGTCATCGGACCGACAGATGGCTGTGCGATGGGTCGAGCGGTGGAGCTCTTGGTTGTGGAGGACTGGCGGCGACTCTCAGTGATCGTGACATCAATTGAGACAACACTTAATGGCGTAAACCCATAGACGTCTGACGTTAGCGACGATCGGATCTTAAGGTAAATATTTCCTCATATTATCACTCGTTTTAATCAAATATTCTTTAAATGACTTTAATTGCAATCAATTGTCAAACGACTGGTCGGGCCATAGGCTCGGGTCATGGGTTGCGGTGAACGGCAGTGCAATGATATGTTGATTACTGGCATCCCTTGTGATTACTGTCCGCCCACTAATCTCGCGATTGTGGGCCAAACCTAATCTATTTAACCGTAAAAGTATTGACAATTGTCTCGATGTGACCGCAATTGCCTTAAGTTAGGTCTCAGGAGTTGATATCAAATGAGGTACAGAAGAGAGCATTAGATCCAAAGGTCGACCTAAAGGTTGTCAAATGGTTTGAGTCTTCAGTGGTCTCTGTCTATCACTCGAGGAATGCCATACCTATGCCTTACCTGTGCCTCAATTTATCCCTTCTATCAAAATATCTATTATTTGAATGCTTTATAAGGCTTTAGACCTAAATGTCAGACAATATCGATGTTATCGCCAAACGAATCACATATTTGTCGCTCTTATAATCAGTCTCTCAATTGAATGCTTTCTCTAAAATAGTTTTATAGATATATAAAAACCGATATTTTTATTAAAGTTATATCAGAGAAACGAAACGAGAATTGAATTGCTTTAAAGGCTATAAACCATAAGTTGTTTCACTTTCCTGTTAGCGCTCAGACGTTGGCTTACATTTGCTGAACGCTCTTCTGATCCCAAATTAAGTCTTATTAATGATAATGACATTTGAAGACAATATTTTTCAGTTTGTTTAGTGTTTTATTTGCGATAAGACGTTCCACTTCTTGGTTGAGATTTGGCAACCATTTGCTCCAATGTTAACCAAATATTGGAAGATATTGTGACCACAGATAACTCAACTATTGTTTTGTGTATTTTAATATATCATTTGTCTGTATATGAAAAGTGCTTTTTCCTCAAACCATATCTACAACACGACTAACCAGTTATGGAAAGACCAAAACACAACTGAAATGACAACATTTGTGACGACAAAAAGCCTCAGTTATAAGTCAAACACATCTGAATTGTGAAAAGCATTTAAATTACTTCAATTGTGTATTTGCTTTTGCTTTTGAAGCCATTATTCACTTTTAATTAACACTTTAAGTGAAAAATTCAATCAATTAATTGTGAGTTCGCTTTGTATTCGTCACATGTTTTTGCATTACATTTGGTTTCTTTCAGTTTTAATTCACTTGAAAATTATTAAATACTTGAAAACCCAATCCATGTATTGGTTATCAAATTTCCCGACAAATGCTCTTAAACTTTTTATTATTTAATTTAATATTTTCTGCTGACTTCGGACCTCTTCCTCTCCCGAAGACAAATATTTGTCTCATATTTCAAACAATTTTTGACATTTTTATCAAATATTCAATTTTGCGTGTCTTTTAAAAGCATAAAAAATTCAAAGAATAATAATATAATAGAATAATAGATAGGTTTAGGCTTTGACTTAATTCTATTATATTTAATATACGAACTCAATTGCGAACCCGCGCTGTCATTACTCTCTCTATTGATTTGTGCCTTAATTTTTCAATTCTCTCCAATTAATAGATTATTATTAATATTATTCAAAAAGTGAATTCATGTGAGACCGGACTGTGGTTGAGATCCTGATCAGATCTCTATATCATTGATCCTCAAATTAATAGCTATGGTTTTGAGCGAATGTTGTTTTGAATACCATTGGAATGTAAGCTCTCAGTGATTGCTATAAGACTTTTGGTATAAGTTATGTCAGAATAGACAACAAATACCTCAAACCTCGAGATATGAAATCCCTGTGAAGTGTAACCGAAAATCTGATTCGCGTTTTTGTTGTATAGACTCTGAACCTCAGAGAAAATCTCTTAAACGTGAAGATATATATCGTTTGCAAAACCAGTTCACAATCGGTTTGAAGTGAAATTGATTTCTCCATCTTTTGATTTGATTAGCTTTTTATGGCACAACTCATTACATAAGAGTTGTTTGGGAATCATTGAGACCTCACCTCTGCCTAACTCTATCCCTACAATTGAATACAACGATTCGCTTTAATTGAATTTCCGCTTTTGTCGATTGATTTTCGCATAATCTTTATATTGTCTTCAGATTTGGCACTCATTTGATTTGATTTGAACTCTGTTACTGTCAGAAGAAAGGAATTTCGAAATGATCTGAAAACTACCTATCAATTAGTGCTCAACTTTGGATTTCGTGATCAATTAGTTACAAAACAATCCGTTTTCGTCTGTCATCTGATTTATAATTGATTTGGGATTGAAATGAATGCCAACTAATTAGACTTAAGGACCGGACTCTCACTGACAGTCAATTCATTTGAGATTAGTTTCATGTAATTCGTTGAATATATTAGTTTCGGTTAATTCTCAACCATTTCAATACCCATTGTTTATATTCTTCATATTAAAGGTGTTTTGTTTATTCCACTCATTATTCGCCGGATTTTCTCATAAATTCGATTCGCTTTATATAATATGTAATCAAATTATTGCATGGCTTTCAGTATTTATTTTTGAATCCATTTAAATGTTTTTCACCTGAACTCCAGTTTAGGTAATATATCGCAAGCATTTGTATAATAAGTTTGTGTAACACTTATTATAATTTTATAATAATCTAAATCTTGATAAAAATTGGTTCACATCTGAATCAAAACTGCATTTCGTTAGCGCTGGCGATGATTTAAAACACACCTTATCTTACATTAAGGATGAAAAAGTGTTAATTTCGACCAAATTCTACCTCAACTTTATGGCCGCTAAACATTTGGAGCTATTTTTACTAAGTTATCCCTTAAAGTCAACCTTCAATTGGTTATTGAATTTTAATTATTAAAAACTAAAACTCAATTTTGAAACATTTGAAAGGTTTTAAATATTAAATACGAATTTGTTTGTTTGGCTTTTCAATCAAATGGGTTGATATCGCTCTGAAAGGGCCTATCATTTCACTATCATCAGGAAATATTTGCATAGAGGGTCGGAGGAGAGCATACCCAACATAGATCAATGTTAATCAGACTCATTTAATCGATGCCTTCGACCCTAACATTCTCTCTAAACTAACTTTCCCTCAAATATTTGAGTAAAAAATAGTTGAATGCGAATAAACTGGTTGTCCATTGAGTGCATAATTCAAATACATTTAAAAGTCTAACTTAAGCCAAGTCTCAGTGAACTTACAACTTATCACTCGTTCAATATTCGGTATTCAAGTCCTCCAAACTTACATTGTTTAGTGTTTAATATGATTATCGAATATGTATTTAAAATATTTAATCTAATCTTATGTTAACTGAATTGCGATTACATTTCGAGCAAATTGTTTGATTAGTAGAAGAAGTGTTTCAATTGATTGAGGTTTGCGAATGACATCAATTAATGACTGAGCAATGGATCCAATGATTAATTTAGTCGACAAACTCAATGTTCAACTCTATCATCAATTAGATTCAAAACTGACAAAACTGTTTTGGCTCTAAATTACAACCAAACTCACCTTCAACTTAAACATATGCCTCCGAATTGCAATTGAATTCACACTTATATTAATTAACAGTTTAGTCATTGTTTCACTAAAACAGACGACTATTGTCTGATTTTTATCTCTTTAATCAAAACTCGTTTCGTTTATAACGTATTTATTATTAAACCGTAATTAAAGTGTTCGTGAATTTCAATAAATAGTGGAAAATAATAATTTAATTATTGTTTTTGAAAATCAAATGATTTGTACCCTAAATGTGAATATTAATCGATTTCACGTCAATGAGCGGCGAAAGTGTTTGTATTAATAGACTTACCCCTGAATTATAAGCCAATGTGAAGCCATACCAAACATATTGTATGCAAATGTTGTGCCGTTCCTATCGATTTGAAAAGTGCACGGTTTCTAACCAGTTGTTAGTGAAGACAAAAACGATTGTTTCTCAAACTCAAAGTCATATTTCACATAAATAGCAGCTGAAAATGCAAAATGTTTGATATGACTCGACTGACATCGTCAGACTTCGCCAGATATCGAGAAAATGTTACATTTTTCGTCTAACTATAGGAACAGATTACACAATCTTGAGATAAAGCCCGTTCTCTTCCCTTTTGCAATGTCTTAGACCTGTTTTGTTGATCTTCAGACCCATTGCATTGAATATCTTTCTTAAGACAAGCCTTTCTTATGTTTGATTGAATAGAATTGGAATCCAAATAAAGTATTTACATAAAGAGCTCCGATCTTAACATAAATAGATCTAAATTTCATTTTCAATCATTTTTGTTAAAACATTTTTCAAAAAATTCATTGAATAATGTGTTGAATGTGTTGACACTTCCTCTCTCTTTCCGTATAATAGACGTCCGATTCATTGTATACTTTCCTTACATATAATTTCAAACCAAAACTGAATGATATCTTCTCAAAGCTGTCATTGAAATACAAACTCGTCTATTGTAGAGAATTGGAACGGCTTTGAGATTAGATCTGACTTATAAATGATGTAGAAATGACCGAAAGAAAGACTAAACTTCTATATAAATATTAAAAGCGATGCATTTAGATCATCATCGCTGGAGAACCTAATTAAACAATTTATCTAAAGAGGTCACAATTCTTTGCACAAGAATTGAGGACTAAATGTTTGAAATGCCTTCTCTCTTATGGAAACATCTTTACTGTCGACAATTAATTTGATCATTTGTGTGAACCTCAGTGTCTGGTCATTTAAAATATGTTCTCTATTGTTATTAATAGAGTCAATGATTTATAGGTCTAATCCCGAGACAACTTTTGGCTGAGAATCCATTCATTCATTGATTGAATTGTAAGTCCGACCCAACGGACAAATACAATGTATGACTTCCTGAAAGAGACAATCAGACCCATTGTGGGACATCTCATGGCATCGAATTTGAATGTCATTTGCGATGACTAGTATTCGCATTGAAATAGAGCTCGATATCAATAATAAATGCATTTATTTTATATTAATAATGATATTAATGATGAGTTAAGTTATCTCAATATTAGGTCATTCTTAAGACTCGATGCAAAATATGCCAAAATCTGTTGACTCTCACAATGGGCTCACTTCGAGTCTATTTGTCTTTGATTTTCCAGTTCTTAGGCAAACATCGACTGAACACGATTTGATTCAATGATTCAAACATTGAGACCTAATTTACAGAATAATCAATCAAACGAATCGAATACCGATTCAAATGATTTTCAATAAAATATATATTTATACTGAAATTCAATCACTGATTACATTCAATAGTTGTCTGAAATTATATTTATCTCATAATTAAATAAATTTGAACCGAATTTCAATCTTTCAAAGGGTGTCCGAAGTGAGTCCGAGCGATGTCACACCATAGCGATGACGCGATGCTTATCGCCGGTTCCGATAGCTTTTGGGAACCGGGAAACTACAAGAAGACGACGAAGAGAACTGAAGACGGATCCAAATTATGCAACGATTTGGTTCTTCTGATTAAAGAGCGTTCAGAGATTGAACAATCGTATGCCAAAAGTCTGCGCCAGTGGTCCAAGAAGTGGAACGACCTGATCGAAAAGGGACCAGAATATGGCACTACTGAGGCCGCCTGGAAGGCGGTTCTGGTCGAGGCTGACCGCAGATGTGATCTACACCTGAAGGTCAAGGAAGGTCTGGCCCAGAGTGTGAGCGCACAGATAAAGCAATGGCAAAAAGACAACTTTCATAAGTCAATGATTCAGTTGAAGGAAAAGAAGGAGTTCGACGACGCCTTCAAAAAAGTATTAATCGAGATATTAGTCAAGACATTGATTGTTTGTCTTATCCTTATCGGTGTTTAGGCACAGAAACCCTGGGCTAAGCTCTTGTCAAAAGTAAACAAATGCAAAATTGATTACCACAACGCTTGCAAAAGTGAGAGGACAGCCATCAATCAGGAGCGCAACGCTTCGGGAGATACCTCTCTATCACCAGACCAGGTGATGACAGTACTGACCGAACCAACCCTTTTGGGTCTCATTGTTAACCTTGAATTGTGTTTATAGGTTAAGAAACTTCAGGACAGAGTAACCAAAACTAAGGAAGAAGTGGTGAAAACAAAAGATAAATACGAGGCGGCCCTCAAAGAAATCAATGAATATAACGCCAAATACATGGAAGACATGACTGTTGTCTTCGAGAAATGCCAGGAATTCGAGGAAAAGAGACTCAATTTCATTAAAGAAATGTTATTTGCAATTCACGGCTGCCTTAATATATCAACTGTTCCTGAATTACCTCAGATCTACGAAGAATACAGACATACTATTCAAAACGCCGACTCATCCAAAGACCTCAAGTGGTGGTCAAATAACTTTGGCGTCGGAATGGCTATGAATTGGCCACAGTTTGAGGTATTCTTTGATTTGAAATACAAATTTGATGAATGTAGTGATGAGATGCTCGCGAAATGTTGATTATGTGATGATTTGTTAATGATTTTCATTTATCGCACGTTTTATAGTTTTATTTTGTTTTTGCTTTATTTGTCAATTCCTTCATTAGGAGTATTGCGAAGAGTTTCGCGACATTATCAGCAAAGGGTCTAAGAAAAGCACTTCAGTTCCCGAGAATGGTATACAACTTGTAAATCAACTCAAATTCAACGAAGAATTGCCTGTAATTTGTTTACACATTTTAGACTCAGTTTTGGGTTTTTTGTTTGCCTTTCGGTTGTTTTGTTATTCGTATTTATCGGCACTTCTTGTCTACCCTTTCCTCTAATACTCGTTACGCAAAACGTCTGCCATTGACTCACTTATCACTAACCCATTCCTCTGATTATCTCTTTCTCTAACATATAATTCAATTTCACTCGAAATGACTTTCCATTTGTATATTAATATCGATTGTAAGAGAGATTCAATACTCGTTGATCACAACAGGAATACACTCCAGAGCTTCACAACATTTCGAAGAAGGATAAGAAAATGATGACAAATGGGTTGCATAACAATGATATCACTCTTTTGGATCATCGAATGGATATCCATAAGAACTCTCTAAACAATGGCCACAAAATTGAAAAACAAAATGATTTATCACTAAAGAGGATGAATGGGTTAGTATTTAATGTCTTTAATGTCTTGATCACTATTGTATTCGTGTATTTTACTGATCGACTAATTACAGTAATGGCAAAGTCCAAGAGTCAAATCCGTTCGATGACGATCACGAAGATTGGGACGACTATCCCAATGAGGCTCTGGTCGATACGGGAGAGCCGGGGGTACCGGTTCGAGCCCTCTATGACTATGCGGGAGCAGAAGCCGATGAACTTAGTTTCAAACAAGGTTTGTCTTTATTAGCAGTTTTATTGAGTCAACTAAACTCTGACAATAACTTTAGGCGATGTTTTCGAGAAATTAGAAGATGAAGATGAACAGGGATGGTATGTCTTCTTCGGAAGTGATGATCACATATCACATCATTGACATTGTCTCTCTATCTATAGGTGTAAAGGAAGGAAAGACGGACGCGTAGGTCTATACCCGGCCAACTATATTGAAGTTATATCTAATTGAAGACCACTTTTTAAACAAATACATAATAATTATTTAAATATGAAATGTTATCCGAAATTACAGTCAATTATGACTTCTCTGCCGATAATCTGACAGAAAATCTGTTGATCTTTTTTACCGAACCTTTTGGGGGGTTTTGACCCGATTTTTAAGCAAATCATTGTAAACTAACATTCAGTCATAATTACATTCAATCTATTATTTTATCGAAGTTTGACATTATCTGAGATTTTGGTTGTGGACAGACATTAGGCGGCAAATGATATACACTTCTTATGGATAATTCACTTTCAGATACGCTTTCGGACCATTCGGACAATTGTTTTAATGATATTCCGTTTGATTTAAACGTTTCCTTAAGTTTTAATTATTTGTAAATATTTAATAAACAAAATGTTGTAATCGTTTTATTTCTATTGATTTGAAATCGAAAATAGTTATCGACTTTTTTAATGTTTCGATGCTTTGAAACGCATTTTATTGTAATCTAGTATTTAATTATGAAATAAAATTATTTTTAATTAAATTGATTCGAGTCTTAAGGCGAACAACATTTCGGAACCGATCGGAAATCACAAGTTATGTATCACTCAATCGATGTTTCATTTGGTTTATTCTTCAAGTCTGGGCTCACTTTTTCAGTCATTCCTTCGAGACTTCGCAAACAAATACAAGAAATTCTGTTCTCTATTATGAGTTCAGTTGTAAATCATTTGCAGATCTCTTCTTTCGATAAATTATAAGCCATTTATTTGAACAATAATTACAAATATTTGGAGAATTTTCTCATTCGAGAGGGAATTGAAGTCAATTTCCGTACGAAAATAATAGCTTTATATCAGATCTCAAATTGACTTTCGTTGAGCCGAAAGATCTGCTCATCTCTGGTCATATTCGGCCCCAGTTTTACAAATCTATCGACTGATCTGTCCTTAAATCGTGACTAATATTACATTTGGATTATCAGATCATAAATAACTCTAACATTAGTTCTTTATTAAGAATAGAAACAAATAAAGTGAAGTAAAAATCGTTGAAATCTATAACCGAGTTATTAAGCGATTGACACAAACATAGAGAAAAAGGAAACCGAAAGCGACGGCCGTTTCGATCGATAAAAGGGAGTATTCTTGTGATGGGAAGTGACATAAGTCTCATAACAACAACGATTACAATATTTTAGGAATTATTTGAAAAAATAGTGAAAAATAATTGTCTGTCGAGTGACTGATCAAACATATTGTGGTTCTAATAATAATCTGAGTTAACATATGTTATAAAATGTGTGATTCTTTGGTCGATGAGGACGAGGGCTTCCTCTATGAAGAGGACAAGATGTGAGAACATCTGCCGTGACATCGATTTTATTATAATTTCTTTCAAAACATTTAATTTCCAATTATTTTGTGTTTAATTTGGAATTCTATTTATTTTTTGTTTTATTTGATTTGCATTTAATGTTTGGACGTTTTGATCGCTTTTATAAATATGATTATCACTTATTGTCGAATTCGCATGATTTCAATCAAAACGCTATGAATTACGATCATTGGCTTCAAAATATGATTGAGGATCGGATGTATGTCTTGTGTTCACACAATTCATTCAAATACCTCTTCAGTTGAGCGACATTTCAATTATTCTGATTCTTATTCTGGTTTTAGGGGAATGACTGTCACCTCTGGAACGGTGAACATAAAGAAAGACGAGAGTAATCTCATCGGAATCAGTATCGGTGGCGGCGCTCCTCATTGTCCGTGTCTTTACGTGGTTCAGGTGTTCGACAACACTCCGGCCTCACGGGACGGAACTCTTCAATCGGGAGATGAGATCGTTGGAGTGAACGGCACTTCAGCGAAGGGAAGCACTAAAGTGGAAGTCGCGAAACTGATCCAATCTGTGAAAGAAGAAGTGACCATAAACTACAACAAACTTCATGCCGATCCAAAACAGGGAAAATCCCTCGATATTATTCTAAAGAAAGCCAAACACAGAGTCGTCGAGAATATGAGTTCTTCGACAGCGGATGCACTCGGACTCAGTCGGGCCATACTCTGCAACGGTCTGACAACAATATGACGAACATCTGACACAAGTAACTGACCATTGATTGTCTTACAGATAGTCTGATCAAGAAATTGGATGAACTCGAGAGGAATGAATACATGTATAAGGGTTTGACTGATCACTGCAAACATGTCATCAAAGCTTTCATTGATATGTGCGGTATATATAAAGGTATCGAAGATTGCAATCATTGAGAGAATAACCAAACAATTGTTTGATCCAAGCATTCGGTGATATATTCGCTGAGATCGGAGTCCGTGAGCCTCAGCCTCAGGCCAGCGAAGCCTTTTCCAAGTTCGGGGAAACCCATCGGTTGATAGAAAAAGAGGGCCGAACTATGTTAACCAAAATCAAACCGGTATTCAATGATCCAAACGCTCATCAATTCAATTGACTTTCTTTTTCGGATCAGATGTTAAGTGATTTGAATACTTATCTGAATAAAGCGATTCCGGACACAAAGCTCACGATCAAGAAATACGCTGACGTGAAGTTTGAGTACTTGGTATTAATCCTTAAGACTATCACATATTTTGGTCTAATATTATATACTTTTGCAGTCGTATTGCCTTAAAGTAAAAGAGATGGACGACGAAGAATACACTTACCAAGCATTACAGGAACCCCTCTATAGAGTAGAGACCGGTAATTACGAGTACCGTCTGATTCTTCGGTGCAGACAAGACGCCAGAATCAGATTCGCCAAACTTAGGTCCGATGTGATGGTCAAACTGGAACTATTGGATCAGAAACACGTTCAGGACATTGTCGCACAACTTCAGAAACTCATTTCCGCGCTCTCGGGCTTTCATAATGAGTGCCATTCGTTGCTTAAGGAAAACACAATATTTCCAATAGAACTGGATCTGTCAAAGAGTTGTACGTTCACATATCCCGACCCTCTGGTCAGTCCCTATCAGGACGAAGACGATGGCGACGATGACGAGTCTCTCGATTTACAACTGGTTCAGGGCTTAGAAGCAAAGCCTTCAGACAATCTGATTGAAACATTTGAATCGCTTCAGACCAGCAGTTCTTCTATAGACGCAAAGTCTACCGAAACGGATCTCTTAAACCTCTTGAACTAAATTCATCGCTTCCGTTGTCTTGAATTGAATTGAATTTTAAGAATAAATACATATTTATTGTTAAGAAATGAATAATTTTATTGAAATCAAATCAATTAAAGACAGAGAAGTGAATAACAGATAATCTTGAGATCACTTTGAGATGGATTTGTCGGCAAACCATTTATGTTCCATAAGTTGTTTGGAAGTGATTCTCTGGTCTGTATTGGGCTCAAGAAGTTGTTGACATAAATCGATCGCCAGTTTTGATAATTGAACGCTTTTATTGAATCTCAAATCTTTCTTTTGCTGTTTCTTCAGATAATAAGACAATAACTTCTTGTCGTCTTCATTGAGACCATCAAAAAATGGTTTATTATAGTTCAACATCTCGAAGATCGAGACACCCATCGCATACATATCTACTTTCTTGGCGTCATAAACGTGTCCGTCGACAAGAGTCAGAAGTTCTGGCGCTTTGTACACATCTGTTCCACAATTTGTTCCCTTCATTATTCTTTCGGTGTCGATAGCAGTACACGAAAAACCGAAATCTGTGAGCAAACACTTCTTGTAGTCATCGTCGAGAAGAAAGTTCTCGGGTTTGAGGTCTCTGTGAGCTATACCGCGATCGTGAATGTATTTGACGGCATCAGAGATATCGTGGAACCACTTCTTAGCCTTTCTTTCTTCGATCGGTTTATTAGTTTTCTTGAGTTCATCGCCAACCGAACCATTCTTAGCGTAATGCATGAAAATGAATCCGTTCTTTCTTGTCTTAATCACGTCATATGTCTTCACAATAGAGGGATGTTTCAGTTTCATCATGAGCTTCATCTCCTGTTTAAGACACTTCTGTTGCCATATTTCAAGATTTTTAACGGTCAGATCGAATCGTTTGCAGGCCATCGGTTGGTCGGGCATACTCTTATTGGTAGCCCTATAAACACGAGAGAAACCTCCGCTACCAAGAAGTTCATGCAATTCGTAGCCGCGGTCTGAGACCGCTTTCGGACACAACTGTTCAGCGAGACTGGTCTGACTGTCATCCGATTGGGCGCTGTTCTGACTGTCAATTGATAATATCATTGGATTATCTTTTCCTTTGTCCACAGCCTTCTTCTTCTCTTTGATGGACTCCTCTTTCTTTTTATTATCTTTGTCGGGCATTTCGTACCAAAGAGTTGGCCAACGATTTTAAAACTAATCGAAACTTTTGAAAAGTTTAATGATCTCGAGAATAGTGCGAGACTTTTGAGTCAATATTGTTTGAAGAATGAGACAAAACTGTTGTGAATGTCTGTGAATCTGTTCCTATCACAGGAATCTTATGACACAACCGAACCAATTATCCGCAGCATTTGGGATCAGGTCTGGAATGACCGCAAAGAAGTCTTTTATCAATTGCTCTAAACTTTTAATTCTGAACCAAACGTAACGTTATTTACGAATCACTCGTTTGTTTACATTTCACAACAAATATCTGAAGACTTGATCCGCTCTCGACTGAAGACCCGAACCGATTGGTGACCATCACCGCAATGACCCGACACGCGCGCAACAACACTGCGGGCGCTGTATATTCATACCACGAAAGACAAAGAGATACAAAGACATCGGGTTATGGCACTCAAAGACTACGGTTGGCCAAAGACTCTATTAAGGACTTCGACGCCTGTAATCTAACTCTTCAGCCGTGCAGACATCCGGTCCTCACGTAAGACATTTTAAATAAACCAAATATAATATTGTCCTCAAAGTCCCGAAGGATTTCTTTACGACAAGGAATCAATTCTCGAATACATTATTCATCAAAAACGAGAAAATGCCCGAAAACTCAAAGACTTTGAGAAACAGAAGAAGAAGGAAGAAATGGAGATCAAAGAGTTGGCCAAAGAAAAGCTCTCCAAAGAGACTCATCTATTCCTTCAGACCGAGACGGGTCTCGTCAATCCTAAGCCATCGACTTCGAGCTCCGAAATAACTAAAACGGAACAGACGTCTGGAGTCGGGTCTGGCATTTCAAATATGATCAACGGAAAAGACAAACAATTACCGAGTTTTTGGGTGCCATCGATGACTCCACAATCAAACAAAACTAAAATCAAGAAACCAGAGACAAATGTTTTCTGTCCTATGAGTGGGAAACCACTGAAAGCCAACCAATTGATTGACGTTCACTTCACGCCTGCGAACGACTCAAAGGTTGTTCTTTGACTCCAACCACACAATCATTTAAATTGTCTCTCAATCTTAGGGCAAATATGTCTGTGCCGTCACTCACGACCTCTTAAGTAACTCTGTTTCATGTGCTGTCCTCAGAACTTCGTAAGTTTGTCTCAATCGAGTATTGCGATCGATATGATTACCCATTATTGCAGAGGATCTGTAGTAACGATGGAATGCGTAGAGAAAATCCTCCGCAAAGAAATGTTGGATCCGATCAATGGCAAGAAAATGAGCGAACAGGACATCATTCCTCTGCAAAGGGGTGGCACCGGATATGCGGCCGTTAATGAATTGGAAGCCGCTATCAAACGGCCGGTTATGATGGCTTAGACTTTGATCTTAATTGTAATCATTTATTGAAATATTCCTAATCTTTTAAAAACATATAAATGTATAAAAATGTCATTTAATTCACCGGTAATTCAATGGAAAATATTATCGTTTCATAAGATTTCGAATAAAAATATCGAAACATTTGAATATTTGAGTGAAAAATATTAATAAATTATTTGTCAAAAAATTAAATACTTTTCATCAAAATTGAGAGAAATTGTCGACAAATATAATGAATGCATAATTGAATTGCAATTCTTGAGTAATAATTGATTTCATTTTTGGGTTTTCTTCTTGTGTTTAACGCTTTGGTTCGAATGGTTAGAGTCATTGGTCTCATCGATGTAACCGCACTTCTGGAGCAGATCGCGCGCCACGTTATTGATATGTTTGAAGCGGTCGGGACCTAATTGGATGCCTCCGAACCATCGCGAGACCACTACTACCACGTCTTTGACATCGAGGATCTGCAGCAGATGTAGGAGTCGACTACCGGCGTGACTCTCGCCGTCGTCGTCGCAGTCCTGAAGACATGTATTATGCGGTCCGCCAGAGATTCGGTAAGCGCTGATATTGTGAGTGGCCGTCGAGATCTTTTTGTTGGACTTGAGTGCTGACAAAGCTTCCTGTGCTTCGGTCACCGAATGCACGGGTGAGAGATGAGCCTGAAAGGTGCTTCTGCGGTCAGTGAGTGGCTCACCATGATACAAAGGGGGCGAAGAACCTCCCGCATGACTATGATCTGAGTTATGACAGTGTGAGGAATGTTCGCAAAGAATCTGATGATTGGCCTCTTTTGTACTTTCAGTGCAATTGTGGTCACAATCGTGAATACAGTTCTGGTGGTTGTTGTCATCGTCTGGCAGTTCATTGACTTCTTGGCACTCTCTGTCATCGCTGAAGAATTCTCTCGCCTTTTCGATCCATAAATATAAAATACTTTGCGATTCATTGGAACAGTAGATCTCTTCGAGTTGTTGTGTCAGAAGTGACTTATCTCTTCTTGACATCCACGGCGCCGACAAGACATACATCGGCGGTTGACTCAATGGGTATTCCTCTGGAAGTCTCAATTCCAGACGAATTATTCGTTCCGTTTCTTGACTTCGGTTATGACTATCGATACAATTGTTTTTGTCCTTAAGAGTGATCGAGAAGACACTATTGGACTCATCTTCGACGACCCATTCCTCGCCATATATGGCAGACAAGGCCTGAATCTCATCGTTTCTTAATGTCTTGCTGTCCATCACTGGAGATCAGATCGACTGCAAAGACATTTATTCGGTTGACTGACAAAGAAGTGGAAGAATATGTTGGACTTAAACATCAATTTGCGATTACATTACATAAGAGTTAAATGTATGCCATCTGAAGGTCTCATGTCTTCAGGTCTTCACTCTTATGGCGAAACTAAACCATAAATCCATTGGTTTTTATTGAAACCAATCCACAAGTCTTTGAGAGACACGTGACTTGTGTTCAGTCCATTGAAGGCACAGACTTTCGATTGTGTTATACTCACTGCAGGGCCCACACAATTGAAGGCCAGCCCTGGACTCAGAGTAACGCAATCGCAGTGCACAGCACTTCACGACTGCACTCAGTCTTCACTTCCTTTTCCTCTGTTTATAACATAAGAAATGGTAAGCGATTTGAAATCAATTCAATTAAATGATAGTTAAATTAACTCAAATCAAAACTAAATGACTTTTTACCGATTTTATAGCCGACTCGATTCAAGAAGACCCGAAAGTTGAGAGGCCATGTGTCTCACGGTCACGGCCGCATCGGTACGACCCGTCAATACAATCGCTTTACATCTTTGACAAACATTTTTCTTCTTCAGGCAAACACCGCAAACATCCGGGCGGAAGAGGTAATGCCGGCGGTCAACATCACCATCGGATTCATTTCGACAAATAGTGAGTTTCGGTCATTTGTTTGATTGAACACATGTTTAACCGAATCACCCGACAGTCATCCCGGATATTTCGGTAAAGTCGGAATGAGGAACTTCCACGTGAAGAGGAATAGTCTGAAACACTATTTGCCAACCATTAACATCGAGAAGCTCTGGGCTTTGGTCGGCGACCGAATGAGAGAGCACTACAGCAAGAGTGCCGACGGAAAGGCGCCGGTCATTGATGTCCTCAAACACGTGCGGACATATCTATCTCTTCCCTACTCTTTTACTAATTGTGTTTTCAATTTAGGGATACTTCAAAGTCTTGGGCAAAGGAAGACTTCCCAAACAGCCGGTTATAGTGAAGGCCAGGTTTTTCAGCAAAAGCGCCGAACAGAAGATTAAGTCCGTCGGCGGTGCGTGTGTTCTGACCGCTTAATTGTATTGATTTTCGTAATAAAAGAATTTTTCAAAAGATATACATTTATTTAATTGAATCAAATTTGAATTATGAGTACAATAATTGTGACAAAGATTTCACACATTTATCGGTATTTTCTTTTCTCGTAAACAAATAATTGAAATACAAATACCGAAACTTTTGTCACACATTAGGAGACGAAGAATAATACAAATGAATGATAATAACTGTCATCGACGGTCAGTTTACTTCTCGAGTGGGGCATAATTAAGAAGTTTCTCGATGAGGTCGACGTGTCCTAAGAGCATACGCCGACAACAATACCTCTTCAGACCCAAGGCGTCCAACGCATCGCTAGTGAGACAAATGGTCAGATGAGATCAAATCGAGTCTCGGGTCTTACCCTTCGGTGTATTCGGCCTGAAGTAGAGTCAGATATGGTTCCCACTTATTGCCGATCACTTTACCGCACGTAAAGCAACGAATCGGGATTATCATTGTTGAGGACACTCAAGAATACTCGGCAATCGAGACAATTATCACTTCCGTCGGCTTTTCGTATCTCCGATGTAAACACTTTGGTGTGAGATCTGAACCTCAATCAAGAGATGGCGTCCAAGAAGTGATTCACTGAAAGGTGTGTTTGGAATCAATACATAAATAACGCGAAGACATAAACAATTGTTTTGACGTAATTGAGTCACTAATGAAGGCTTTGGTCGCCATTTAATCTCGTTTTGACCACAAGAGTCAGTCTTTGAGATCATTCAGTGATGACTCAATTCCTTCCGCCAAATCTCTTGGCTCTCTTCGCCGCAAGAGATCCGATACCATACTTACCGCCGGCCAACAAATTACCGCACGAGAAGAAATCGCGGGGTTATGCGGGCGTCGGACAGTTTCTGTCCAACTTCGAGGTTTGGGACCATTTATGGCCACAACAGAACTGACATTCAGATTTGATTTCAGGACCCGAAAGACACGCCATTACCGGTCCGTCTCGAGACACGAGAAGAACGCCTCGAACGTAAACGACGTGAACGGGCAGAGAAAGCCGCCTACAAATTGGAACAGGGAATAGCTGTTTGTATGTGTCTTCTGGTCGGATGTGATTACCGATATATCTCAATGTCTGTCTGTCCGTAGGGAACCCTCAGGCGAGCAGTACTGCGACTACCGATCCCTACAAAACACTATTCATTGCCCGAATTAATTACGACACCACTGAAAGTAAACTTCGGCGAGAATTCGAAGCTTACGGACCAATAAAGAAGGTCTGACTCGATGTGATCTTAATCATCTCAATTTGATTCCTCTGCAGATCATTTTGGTTTCGGATAAGGTTAGCGGAAAACCTCGCGGCTATGCGTTCATTGAGTTCGAACACGAGAGAGAAATGCATTGTAAGTCTATTTTAATTCAGTTAGTCTTAAGTAATATATTTGAGAGACTCTTGTGATCTCTAAACCCACGATTGAATCCATTATCAAACCAATGATCTCGAAATCGCACTAAATTTGAGGTAAAGTTAAGTTTAGCGCAAATCAAATGAAAAACCGATCGAAGCGTTTTCGGTAAGCAATTGTTGATCGCTTTCGTACTTATTTCGCAAGTATTCCCGAAAATTGCAACAAAAAACGGATAAATGACCTGATTTTGGATAAGAGTAAGCCCTAGTGTTTAGGCGTTTGTCGACAATATTTATAAACATTTTATAATTAATGATAAATGTTGTTAACACTTATCAAGAGCTCACTTATCCTATGCCTCATCTCTTATGCAGCAATGATTGGCCCAACTTTTTGGTCCGCCATTCAAATAGATTCGTAGTTTAAGACATTTTCGGTTTGTATGTAATGTAAGTCAGGTATGAATTGTGGTAAGGCTTTGGTCAACAAATTCTTTCATTATCTTAATTACAGTTTAGAAGAGATGTAATCACTGATCAGTCATTGCGATCATTCAATTCGTAGCAAAATATTTGTTTCGTTTATTATTTTTTATTTAACGATTAACGAGAAGAGAGAGTCAATTAAAATCGCGGTTAACTTTTGTTTATTTCCATTTTATATGCTTTTGTTAGCATTGAATCTATAAATATATTTAATAGATATA
>JAQGAJ010000127.1:0-20682 GCA_034689365.1 Liebstadia similis | reverse complement strand
CCCCTTTGTCGTCGCTAAGACACGCGTATAAGTGGTTCTGCACTTTCTCTGCCATACAGTCGTTGTCATTGACTGAAATCAATTTCTGGTCATTGCCTCCGATTGTCTCATCTCAAGACTCACCACAAAAAGCTGCGACCACGAGAACCATCTCCTTATAGCCGGGTGGAAATTCGGGCTTTCCTTTGGCTGGAGTTTGACCTTTGGCCGGAGGCTGTCCTTTGGCTGGAGGCTGTTCTTTGGCCGGAGGCTGTTCTTTGGCCCGAGGCTGTTCTTTGGCCGGAGGCTGTCCTTTGGCTGGAGGCTGTCCTTTGGCTGGAGTTTGACCTTTGGCCTTTGCTGGAGGAGTTGCCTTAGGGGCGGGGGCGGGTTTGGCCTCCTTTTTATCTTTTTTCTCCTTTTCCTTTTTCGCTGCGCCTATATATGATGGTGAAAATGATACCAAGTATAGAAAGTAGCAAAGGTTACCCTCAATCCAATTGAAATCGATGATCACTACGATTATGGTAAGTATGAGAAGGTGTGAAATGAATCGGTGAAACTGCATATCGAGGCAGTTGTCTATCAAATGATAACTTTCTAACCGTTATATTATTCGAATCACCTTAGACTTTGGTGAGTCGTGTTGTCCCGACTCTTTGGCAAACATCTTCATCTTCTCGGCGAAAGTCAGTTTCTCGGGCGGGTTCGGCTGGTTTTGGTTGTTTTGCATCCTTTTGGTCATAATTCTCTGTCGCGGGTCGTTATATACCTCTTGAGCGCCGATAACTCCGGGAGTATTACCCGAAACATACGAATTATTGCCCAACACTTCGTCGATGTCTTGCAATGTGAAACTACTATTGTTCTGAGGGTCAGAGGTCTGGGAGTCGTCTAAAAGCTGATCGTCTAAGGAGTCGTCATTAAGTGGTTGTTGAGATGGAGTGTCATTCCAGGAGACCTTCTTTGGCGTGTGATTCGGTTGAATCGGAGCTTCAGATAGTTCTCCGTTGCGAAGCGCTGACGGATATTTAGATGAAGAGTCGAGGGTTGGACTCAATGTCTGTTCTGTTCTGCTGTCTGTCTGTTTGGGTTCGGGCACTGACTGGTATGCCGAAGATGTGGTCATTAGTAAGCGATCGAGTCTTTGTGGCGCTTCCAAAGGTGGCGGTGATTTGGGTAATGGCGGCGGTATTTCAATGTTTGAAGAAGTGTTGATCATTTGGCTCACCATTGGATGGTTTTTCTGATATCCTCGATATCTCAATCCTTCCTCTTTGAGTCGGTCCTCATCCTTGAAAATCAATAAAACCATTAGTTTTCTCTCAATAAGACATTCAAATCTTAAATACTTGTCTTCGTTTTGCTTCCCGTAATAGCCTTTCCTCTTCCATTTGTGCGGCTTCTAGTTCTTGATGTCTGCGGTTCTCTTCGAGTCTTAGCTGTCGAAGCCTTTCCTCTTGGAGTTCCATCTGATTGGATGTGAGAATATTGTTTTGTTGGCTTCTTTTCCCCCAATCCTCCAGATTTGGTCTAAAGTTTTGCATTTGTTGTTTTGATTGCATTTCCCTTTCTATCCGTCGCTGTCGAGTCCTTTCAATGTCTTGTTTCATATTCAGCATACGTTCCCTATTGTCCGCTCTGTCCAACACCTCGTCGTCTTCCTCTTCTTCTTCCTCGCCTTCGATTTCTTCAGCTCTTCTCTGGAATTCTTTTTCAATAATCAACTTTCGGAGTCTTTCCTCGTGTTGTGGCGATCGATATGGAAGTGACTCCAAGTATGCGATTTCTTCATCTCTGGCCCGCTTCGTCTCTTCGATTCTTTGCATACGTCCCTAAACACAGAGGAATGGGTTAATTGATTATCGATTAGGAGATCATTTGCAAGAATTCAATGTATGGCAAGAATTCAAAGGAATGAATGATTTTATTAAAGCAGTCATACAATGAGTTATCGCTGAGAAGAGAGAATCAATTTTAAGACTTTTGCTGAGCCGACGAATGGCTTGCGATGTAAGAGAAAGATAGTTAAGCGAAGAGTAAATGAAAGATAAGAGAAACAAATGGACAAAAACTAAATACCCGTTCTTTTTCCTCCCTTTCCCACGGAGAGGGACTGACAACACCCGAATGGGTTTTACGCATATCTTGATTAATGACTCGATTATTGTTATTATTATTATTTAAGGCATCAGTGAATGGAGTTTTCGATGTTTGGGTCGTCGGTGACCGCAACGGCTCTGTTGTCCGAGAGGGCGGATAACCCGAAGGTCCGAATCGGTAGCTGACAGTGGGTGGCGGCGGGTTTGCCGGTCCCTGAGGTATGGCTTCGTGTTGTTCTCGATATGAGTTTCGTATGTGTGAGTTCGGGTTGTAATTCGACAGCATTTGTGCCGCCGATGGTCGCGAGGGTTTGGGTGCCGGCGGTGGAGCCATTCGGAGCTGCGGTCCGCCATTCATTCCCGGCATTGGTTGCTGCGGATAGTATTGTGGTCTATGATTCCACTGACCATTCGGTGCTGCCATGCGTTGAGACGAAGCCATCTGAGGAGCGCCCACTTGTTCTCTTCGCCTCCTTTCCACTTCTTCGCGCATTTCATCCATTTTGGCCTCTTGTCTCATGATATCCCGCTGTCGCTGATCAACGTATGGCGGATGAGGTGGCGGGTAATTGCGGGCCGGATAGTCCATCATTGGTTGCGATTCGTTGTAGTCTTGTGCTGATTGACGGTTAGGATATTGTTGCGGATAATGGAACTGATCCGAGGGCTGCATATTTGGGTTCATTCCGATCGGAGGTCGCGGAGAAGTCGGTGTTCCCGGACTATTAGCACTTTTCTGACTCATATAAGGATCGGTATCTCGATTGGGAATCATTGCCGAAAGTGGTCTTTGACTTTGCGGCGGAAAGTTTTGTCCATCGGTTTGAAGTGAAGAGTGAGAGCTGTGATGAAGTCTTTGTGGCACTGGATTTGAAGAACTGGTTTGAATCTTCTGTTGTGTCGGTTGTATTTGGTATAACTGTATGTTCTGATAGTGACGTTCTTCGGGATAGAGTTGTTGGGACTGAGAGGTCGACATCCGTTGCTGGGAATGCATACTCATCTGCGACTCGGGTCGCGAAGGACTATAGGATCCAATTGTGTTATAGTTGGCCATTGGGTGCGGAGCGTAGTTTCGCGAACTGTTCATTGGGTCGTTGGCCATACGTTGGCCGGCATTGAAATCAGAAACCGATTTAGGCATCGAATTGTATTGTGGATGAGGTCCGCCGACCGAATACGGGGGCGGTATCTCATTGGTCCGGCGCTGTTGGAGAGGAGGCAATGGCTGACCATTTGTGGCTGGCATTGGACTCTCTTCGTTGAGTGTCGGAACACTTTTGCTGCCTTGGATTCGGGGCTGTGCTGGCAGTGGCTGTTGTCCTGCGGCCGCATTATTCCTGTGCGCACGCATTTGGAGGTCCTGTTCGTGATTTATCCGACTCGGGATATCCCGTTCACTCATTCGCCGCGGATTACTATAACCTATAGAGAAGGCAAAGAATAGGCAAACCATGAGAACAATACTTCAATAATAGATGAATCGAGAGATGGAATAAAACGTGTGATAAATAGACTTTTAATTGAAATATTAATTATAAGACAATCGATTCAAAAGTATAATCAAAGCAATAACAAAATCAAATGAAACGAATTAGAATTCATGACCAAAAACAATGATTAAATAATAAAGAAGTCGAGGATTAAACCAATCGATCGAAGAATTGTTTTCAAAAAACAGGTAATTAATGGGAAAAATGAAACAATAGTTCGAAATGAAGGATAACTTAATTGAAATCTCGCGAAAAGTCAATTAAGTCTTAGGAAATACCGGTGGCTCTGAACTGACGGCAGTCCAAGAGATTGCCAGAAGCAGAAGCAGAAGAAGAGGCACAGGAGTGGCCACAAGTGAAACAATTGCACTTCGAAAGAGATATTTGATTGATTGCCGAAACAATTAATTGGTTTGACTTTAGTTTTACTGGATTTGCATAATATCTGTTGAGTTGTCGGCAAATAATACAATTATTAAGGATATCATTATAGATATCATTACAGAGATCACAATTGGAAAGACACGAACAAATGATATTTGGCTTCGAATTAAGTGATTCATCACTTCTTGATCTGAACAATGATCTCGACATATGTTTAGACTTCTGGTTGTCTTTGCCCTCAAACCCATTATTGGCCATAATTAGAGACCGCGATTGGCGTACCGTTCGCTTAGAGGAGGAACTGGTTTGCGATCTGAGTCTAAATTGAAGCAACTTTTGAAAGAATAAAGCATTTTTCAGATATGCTAATGGTTTGGATGTCGAGATCACTTTCTTGGGCCGAATCGAGTCGATGGCCTTTTGCTTGGATCGGACCGAAGTCCTGTCTATCGTCTGAACAATTTCCCATTGTTTCGGATAACTATTAGCCGTTTTGTCAAATGTTTGGCACTTTTGGGTCAAATCGGAATCATTTGACGCACAAAGGGTTGTATCGGAACCGAAGTCATTAGCGTTTGAATCCATTTGTCTTTGTATAGAATCAAAGCTCGCACTGAATTCAACTCCTTTTGTCTCATTGGAAGTGATCAGTGATTGTGAAGACATTGGATTCGAAGACACTGTTCAGTAGAAACGATGCCAACAAACAGAAGCACAAAGAAGTAAAGATTGAAAAAGAGATAACTGTTTTGTTAGGGTTTGTATCGCATATTAATTGAGAATTAATGAAAGAATTAGTGAAAAAAATCGTGAATTAAATCGAAAACTGAAACACAAAAAGCAAATCAAAATATAATTAATGTTTTACCTCTTGGTATGAGAGGCGAGGGCTGCGCAAGAATTCCTGCCAACCCGTGATATATCGCTCCCTGTTTTGCCACTTCGAGTGTCACTATTGGCCCGGTTTGGGTCATCAATTCAGCCGCACGTTCTTGACTTATGCCGAGCAACGAATGTCCGTCCACTTTAAGCAGTTGATCGCCAGCTGTTAGTCTTCCGTCCTATCGATTCAAAAATTGACATCAATTTTATTGCAATTCATTAATTCGTTTGAAAACGTTTAATCGATTTGAGACAAAATCGCTATAAATTTAAAGTCAGAATCAGTTTGAGATCAATCACTTACCGCATCGGCGGCGCCGCCCTTCACAACAGACTTGATGTAGATTCCGAGCCGATCCTGATTGAGGCCACGGGCGGCCACAATACTAAGACCCATACCGTTATTGCTTTTCTGGAGTTTCATGATTTGCACTTCTGGTTCGGGCGCTGGCGCTGCGGACAGCCGTCCAGATTGCATCACCATTTGGTGGGGCGCCGGCGGCGGTCCCATTTGGTTGGGTTGGTTCGGGGGCTGAGTCATGAGCAGCGAATTCATTGGCATTTGTGCCGAAGACATGTTTGGCTGTCTGTCTGGCGGACTGTCTAAAGACGATTCTGGCATTTGGTTCGGTTGAATGTCTTTCGGGGGTTTCTGCATGTCTTGAGCCGATAGCATATATATGTTCCAAAAACCCGAAGAAGACGGTTGAATAGTCAGATGACATAAACCCGACTGAACTAATGTCTGAACAAATTCTACTAAACCGGTAGGAATACCGCGAACCATATCACACGAGTAATCGTCTTCTGGCACAAGGAATGGCAACTGAAGATCAGGTTCTTCTTCAAGTTTTATGTCTCTGCCCTCCATTTTCTCCATTTCATCGGAAGTATTTTCGGCCACTTTTATGACGCTTTCGATCAGATCTCTGGGAATCGGCTGTTCGTTAGGCGACGGCTCATACCTCTCGAGGATTCGCCGCAATTGAAGTGAATTAAGTTTAAAACATTTGGAAGTGATAGCACTGATGTCTTCGGGAGTGCTTTTGGGCGAACAGAGCAGAAGAGCTGTTTGGACAATACGATTGAGATGGCACTCAGCCGCCAGTTCCAGACCCTGTTTCTCGGCCCAAACCGGCCAAATCTGAATCAGTCTCTTCTTGAGTCTGAGACCCCATATTCTGCTGCAGTAATTGATTGGCGATTCTGTGGAACCGATGACGCGGTTGAATAACCACATGTTTATGAAGTGAAACAATTGTGAGAAGAGTTGTATAGTGAGGGCCGCGTGCACTCGACAGCGCCGAAGAAGTCCCATAGCATTGGATAAGACGATCAATAGCTTGGATGTGGTGACCGACACGTTATCATCGATGTTGTCGTCACAGTCTTCAAGAAAGGCGGGTAAAGCGCTCAGTAGTTCCGACTGTTGACACATAACTAGGCTTCTGAAGGCCAGCTGAACCCCTTCGGCGAGAATGTCCTGAGCGTCAAACGTGAAGGCACTCAAGTGTTTGTCCTGTTTCAAAAAGTACAATAGTTCCGAAGAGTTGGCCAACCAGAAGGCCAGGTATGACGGGTCGCGGTAATGCTCTTCGATAACCTGATGGACCAAATTGGCCACTTTGGTGGTGAATTGGGTCAAACGGTGTGCCCTCTCTTCAGGTGTGATCTCAGGCATGAAGTGCGTGGAGGCTCTGAACCGGACCCCCATATAGACTATTGAGAGACAATCGGAAAACAATTATTAGTTTTTGTAATCAATTGAAAAGCTTTGAAACGAATAATTGGTTTTCAATTATTTTATGAATCACTCACTCGAATAAGTGACCGATAGTTTGAATTGAACTCCATTTGGATCAATACGATTGATAATAGCATTGAGCAGTTGATCCTCCCTTTCCTCCCACAGCTCTAGTATTGCAGGAAGTATTGGATCCGACCCTTTCTTCATCTGCTGTTGACTGTTGTCTCGCAGTATCTGTCCGTTTGCAGTAATGTGTCTCTGATTAGAACTATTAGTCTCATCAGATTTCTTTGACATCTTCTCATCTCTAGATGTGGTAGAAGTGGTCTCAACATTGCCGTCGGCGTCGAATGTCGTCTCATAGCTGCCGCGAGATTGTGGACCCGCGAAATGCAAGTCTTCTGGCATTTTTCGTAGACTTCCGTGAACTGAGCCTCTCATCAGAGACGGAGAGAGTTGTCGTCTCTGGTCTTGAAGCGGATCAATGAACTTGAATGTGTGCAGTTTACCGAAACGGACGAGCATTCCGTGTCTCAAAATGGTTGTCTCGTAGATACGCGTTCCGTTGACATATGTCTCGGCGTCACGACTGCTGGGCGTCACTGTGACGATGCCCTCTGTGTGAGCGATCACACAGTGTCGGGCCTGAACATTGGGACCGTACAACTGAAGACATTGGCTGTGATTCGATGAGTTGGACCGTTCACTACCGACTTCGGTCACATTCACATATAAGTAATGTTTTTTAGGCACTCCGCGGGTTATTTCACTCCCGTCGGGGTTAGTCTCGAAAAGGTAGGGCAGTCTCTCTAAGGCCTCGTCATATTTCGTATATCCGGCCTCAATCTCGCCCTGGATTTGCTTCGGCTTCTTCTTCTTTTTGCGGGGCTGATAGTCTGAGGGCCGCCTCCTTATATGAAAGGTGAGGACACCCCTCGCTTTGTTGTGCGCCTTCTCTATGGCCAGCGGACAGTCGTCATCATCTAAGATGTATTCCCTAATGCCGGCCGAGTTGTGTAAGTCAGTGATAGGGTTGACGTCACCGTTAGTCACCGGAACGATAAGCTGAACGAGACAATAGAGGACGGGATCCTCTTTCTCTTTGCCGTACTTGTCGAGAATCTCTTTGACTGCGTGGGCGGCGGTGTCGCGATCGGAGAGCAATATCGTCTTATATGGCACGTCAGGGTTTATCGATTCGCCGAATATGCGAAGAGTTCCTCCTATAGGGTCAATGAATCACCGCATGATTACTCACATCTCAGGCAATGGACTCTTCACTACTGACCGGCTTCGGCGCCTCCTTCTTGACTGAACTGTTGGAGCTTCTTCTCGAGCTTCTGTTGTCTTCGCCGCCTCATAACGGCCTCGGGGTTGGATATGGAACGGGTGAAACTCGTTTCCGGTAATTCTGTGTACAGTTTTTCGGCCAACGAGTCCTTGGCCTCCGCCGACGCTTTCAGTTTCTGTTGCTTTTCTTTTTTCTTCTGCTCTTTCTTTTCGCGTTTCGATAACTTTCGTTTGAATTTATTCTCGTCTGTGGTTCCAAAACCCGGTAACTGAAAGGGAGGGCCGAACAGTGTTTTTGAGATAAGATAAGGACAAAAGAAAGAGAAAGAAGAGGAATGGCATAAACACCTATCGCTTGATCTGAAGAGCGCTAAAAACACGAATTTTTACAACATTTCAATCTCAAGTGATTTAATTAAAGTTTGAAATATATGTTTGTCTGAGGAATAGATCGCACAAAAGGCACAGCCGTTAGACTCAAGACGTGAAACTCAAGACGAGAAGTGTTTGCGCTCTTAAGGCCTCTGATCTGAGGAATGGATATCCACTTACATATGTCTTCTCAGTCATCCTACGCAATAGGAACCGACCCTCGCGGTCATCCCTATGCCAATTGAGTTGAACCAAGAGAGGCATCTCTTCTTCGGATAACTTTCTCTCTTCTGCTCCAAACAAGAAAAACAGATTTGCGTTAAGAGTGAGAAAAAATATTTATAATCATTGGACATAAAAATGATAAATGAGTTTATGTGAGCGTCGGATAAATACCTCCGTTCTCGTGGATCTCATATAAGGCATACTCGGGAACCGATAGCATCCGAATGTCGGGACGGAATTTCTCGATCAAGATATTGATCACGTCTTGAGTGGTCGCGGTTGAGGCCACTCGAATGCATTTGGTCGCGACCTTCTGACCGGCGTCTTGGAAGTAGAACCGCATCACTCCATGGAATTCCAACGCCTAAACAAATCCATTAGTCCATTGTGTAAATACAATTATCAATTATATCATCATGGGTAATTAATTTGGCAAAACTGATATGAGACAGTGCCCAGGGTCGAGATGGAAGACATACTAATGGGCTATTATATGGTCGCTTCTAAATTGAATTAAATACCCAATCAAATAAGCATAACATCGCTCAAAGGAATTGATAGAATTTCCCGTTATGGTCTAATTGTATCATAGCAACACCACAGATCAAATAAGGCCGTCTTGACCTCAAACAAAGCAAACAAACCCAGTGTACACACAATGAGCTGATATGAACGCTTCAGATAAGTTTGTTCAGTGATTTAATTAGAATTTTCCACTATGTGGTCATTAATTTTAATCTTCTCCGATTAAAATTCCCTTAATTTCTCCCGAGACGAAAATTTAATCATCAATTTAGAATTTGATCCAGTTATAAATTAGTCCAATGTGAATATTCCCTCGATACCTTGATGCAAATTAAGCCTAAATACGCCTGAGATTTGCGAATTAAGTGCAAGATTACAATATAGACTTCCCTCTCAACCACTGGTCGGTCAGGTTTTGAGTGAGTTATGGCTTTAATACATAATAAACCATATTTTACGCAATAAAATGTTACGCAAAACAAATTCCTTATCGCGTAAAAAGTAAAATAAATTCCTTTAAATTTGATTAACTATTTATTTTAATATTTATAACTTTGAGAAATGAATTTGATTTTGTCGAGCAATCAAAGCCTAGAAAAGTGAACGAAAAGGTCAACTTTTATCGGCTGAGTTAACGCATTTGTTTATATTTTGTATAATTTATTGCTATTAAAAGTTTGATTCAACACCAGAATCGTTGATCGACTACTGATCACTGAATCCACACCTTCTTCGAAAAGTTTAGTAATCATGGGAATGACTTTATTGGCGGTAATACCTCTCTCAATGACAAACAGGCAATTGTTATGATTTGAGCTCTACTGCAATGAAAGCAGAATTACATGAGATTTATGTTTGGCTTACAATTACTGGCAATCAATGTAAACAAATGTAAGGAATGTTTAACTTTAAACCCTTTATAACAGAACTCGACTCCAGTGAGCATTGAATTTCATGAACGAGGTATCGGATTGAGACCAACTCAACCGAAGAGAGCCTCTGAGGAGCCCTTCAAAGAGCTCAAGAAGTGAACCAACCGAGAGAACTAAGTTAACAAACTGTACAATCAAAGTGAACGGCCAAAGTGAACTAGGTCGGATTACATTTGGAATTCTAATGCTTTGCTTTTCTAAGAGAGCCAGAGAGAGGCCAAATGAGAGAATGATCAATTCAAATGATCTAGGCAATGCCATTACATACAATGAGGTCTGGCATTAATATTTATGAGACAGCACTCAATGCATTGATTGAATCTCGTTTGAAGACTACTTTACTATTTATAGTGTAATAGTTGTCCCAATAATAACTGAGACCAATGGAACTTACAATTTGTGAGCCGGTATGAGACCAAGGGATGGCTAATTATACTCTACTAATGGCATTTTGGGTATGGTCTTTGACTTTTTCGCAGAGGAGATTCCCTCTAATAGATTCCCACTTAATTATTTTGATATCAGGCTTGGATTTAGTCTAGTTTAGAATCATTAGGTGTGTTTTGTGACATCACTCCCCCGGTTCTTATCCATCCCTGAAGAGAACAAAAAGTTGTAGTTCTGCTCACAAGTGATCCCTAAATGTTTACATTTGTCCGCAGTTTTGCCGTCGCTTTAGTTTAGACTCCGTTTCCTGACTCCAAGTCTTGAGCCCTAACTGTGTGTTGACTCCGACTCTCAGCCAATGCTCTCATTAACTGATGTTTAGATTTCGTTACACTTTGTGTGCGATTGTTATGCAAACCTCAGACTAAAGACTTTTCAATGGCTTTTTGGTTGAGATCTGTTCCAGACTTAGAGCACAACCTCATAGACGATAACGATCTCGTCTTTTATCTCTAAATTCCACTTAAACTAATTAACATTAAGAATCGACAATAATAATAACCATTGTACCACAAAAGGGCAATGGTCCGTAATTTAGATAATTGAAAAACCACGATAACCATTTGATAGACCAATCGAGACCATGATAACAAATTTAATCACTGAGAGGAAGCAATTGCGAGATTGGCTGCAATTTTCACTCCCACGACATCCCCGATAACTCTACTCATCTCTGATGGCAATGAATTTTTTAAGTAGCAAATAAACCATTGGGAAAACGCCCATTGGGTAACTTTTTGAGCTAGACAAACTGACAAAAGGCAAATTATGCTCGTTTCAGATCAATTAAAAGTCTAGCAAATTGACAACTCGTGGGCGCCAATTAAGCCCTATATAGCAGATCCCATGTGTGCGAAGTCAGAGCGCTGTCAAACTTTCGGCGACAAAATCGCTAAAAAGTTTTGACAAAACCGAAGACAGTCGTCAATAGCTTAGGACAGACACCACATGACAAGTGTATACCACTATAGGAGAGTTGGGTCTCTACACACACCTGAGCGATGAGATCGGTCTCTAGTCATAACTAGTTTGACAAGTGCATTTTCTACATTAATTGACCTTTTCAACTGAAAACAAAGATCTTCACCCAATGCCAACTCAAAGACCGCACACCACAAACACACTGGTCATGTGTGGCCGGTCGATGGGTCCGAGAGCTAACCCCCAGACCTGAGCCCCCCCTAACATACCTACCATACTATCCCAACCCTCAGCCATCATAAGGAGAGCTAATGAAACGCCATTGAAATAATGAGACCCTTCAGGGAATGGCCGACACATACCTCGTTTGGTTGGCTGATCTCGAAGAGGTCGAGACGATTGGCATTCCATTGAGCGATGATATTCCTCAGGTTCTCTCTGTCCAACACTTTGTTCTTATCCATTGTCACCGATTGGACACCAATTATAGCGAAAACTTTTGGCGACAATAATATTCGTAAATACTATGCAATGGTTTCAATGGTTTCATAGCCCCTGACGTTGAGCTCAAGTGTTAAGCATTTCAGCGCATATTTTAAGAAATAAATATTTGGCTCTCAGTTCTAACAGTCTGTGCACAACCTGTGCTTAGGCTATGCTCAGGCTATGTCTCTCCCTCTGAGCACAGCCTCAACTTTTTCTCTATCTGTTTGTCGGCCACCGATTGGTTGTCCACATCAGTCGACTCCCAGGCCCTGAGCACAGGCTATAAACCAGAGCCATCTGAACACTACTATTCCTCATACAAACACTTTTTGAACTAAACTTTTTGTTTTCAACACTTGATTGCAATAATCGGTGAATAATATGCTTAATATCCTTGAAATGCGATCACAAAAATCAAAAATATTTTAATCATTTGATACCTATTTCTGGAATTTAAACAATTCATCAACTTTTTAGACTTTAATACCCCGTTCGTTGTCGACAATCGACTATTGATAGATGTTTTGTGTTTTAATCATTTACTCAGAACTGGTTTTTGATTTGAAATAAATTATTTGAATTAAATATTAGAGAAACTCATTTACTGACAATCATTATCTCAGTTTATAATTACTATTAAAATAAATTCAAAACTCATTTCGTGTACGGAATGTCGTAAACAAACTGATAATTATTGGACGGAAATACTGACTAATAGTCTAAATAAAGATTTATTTAATGATTATTCAAATAAATAACGGAAAGTAATAATCGATTCGATGAACACTTAATTACAATTATATATTTGTTTTGTCGATCTGTTGCTAACTCATCGATGTCTGAGGGAAAAGGGTTCGCAGGGGTCGGCCATTGGCCGCATCGGTGCTCTCTTCTAATGGTATACTTCCTCCCAATGTCTTCACGTTAGCTGATGTCAGGAACATGACTGCGGTATAGACCTCTATCGGACCCGATATCAACAGTTTGCTACCGACTGGTGTGTCCGCAGTCAGACACGGGATCGGCTGGTATTCAATTGCTTTGCATTGAGTGATACCGTCGGTCAACATCATTGACAACATTCGGGGCCCACTCTTCACCGCTTTCTTCTTCTTCGGATCGATTTTCCTTCTTTTGTTGAACAGTTTCGTGTGATTTGTCTCATCAGCGCTGTCTTCAGACCCGCTCTGTTCGTCTAGAATGTCGGTCAGGGTTTCCACTTTGGGACGACTGATGTCTTCGATGGAATTGATCTGAAGATCATTAATGATCACCAAAACAATCTAGCTAATTCTTTTCTACCTGAAGTGCATAAGTTCCGGTCAGTTTAGTCATAATCGGTTTCCTCAGCTCTTCGTTAACTTTGATTTGGTTGCAGTCCGTCGGCAGCGATGGACTATCGGCGGCCGAAATGGTTGTCTTGATATCAGAGTTGAGCCAATTCTGGTAAACCGTTTCGTTGGTCAGACCACTGTTGACCTCAGTCTGACCGCTGAGCCATTGGTCAGACACTGAGACAAACTTTGTCTTCAAGAAGTCTTTGAGTGACCGCAACCGCAATACGTTTGCGGAACTCATGTCTTCGGCCGTCAATCAAATTGCGCTCAAATACCGACACAAATGACGACAACGTTTGACACAAAACGTGACTTTTGTTTACATTTGTTTGAAAGGCATTTAAATCGCGATTTGAATCAAATTTATTAATCGTTTTATGCATTGATTTCATCAATACTTTGCTATACTATAGAAGACCTTTGGATCAGTTCTTCAGAAGCGATGCCAGCTTTTGAACTGTTCTTCATAACCAAGAGGTTATCTAAAGTAAGACACGATTTTAGCCATAATTTTACCGATGATTACAATTAATTGAAATCTAATTAAATCCGATTGCGATCGACAGAAAGATCTGGTCTCTTGTCTTAAGAGGACGGGAGAAATGATCCTCAATGAGAATGGAGTGCTGCGGAAGATCGAGAACTTGGGCACAAGACAACTGCCATTCAAGATCAGAACACCAGTTCCCGGACAGAAGAGATACAGTTCGGGAAAGTAAGTGATGCCAAAGGGCTTTGGCTTTGATCTCTTCTTTATTCATCTGTTCATCTCTTCCATAGTTTCTTCTTATATCACTGCGATCTTCCGCCGGCGGCGATGTCCAAAATAACCCAAAGTCTTCGTATGGACACCGACTTAATGAAAGTTATATACAGCGGAAAGAAAATGAAAATACCCGAAGACTATGTCTGCACTCTCGAGGAAGAGCTCAAACCGCCGGCACTCAGGCCTAGCATTCAATCACTGGTTAAACGAAACGAAGAACGGATTAAGAAGTCCTACAAACAAATATCTGTCGAATAGTCCATTACTTCAAATCATTTGTAGTTTTTGTCTCTGATATAAAAATCTAATCATTTCTTTAATTTTAATTATGATTTAAAAATAACTGATTAAACAGTTTATAGAAATTAAAATCTAAAAAATTAGTGAATATAACGGCAATCGGTTTCAGTCAATGGACAGCCGTCCGGATGGTTGTGAAAGAACCAGCACTGCTTTGATTTGACGTTTGTCTTGTTGTCCAAATCGATTGGTTTCGGTGGAGTGAAACCAATTATCCCATTCCTCACTAATTGGGAGTAAAAGAGATTTCAATTTCATTAAATTCCGGTTCAGACAAATGACAATACCTTCGAAGATGTGCTTATGATTCCTCAGCAATGTCTGGAGTCCTCCGCATTGGTTCTTCAGTTGTTTCTTCATATCTTCAGTCAGCAGTTCCGGAATTGAGCCAATGATCATATGAGTGTTTCCTCTGATCAACTCATCGGCAATGATAGACACTATAGTATTGATGATGTCTTTGGGAACTCGGGTGCAGTTCCTCACGGCTTCGACTTTCTCTCTGGGCTTATAAGCGCTCAAATTATTCAATTTCTGTTCGACTAATTGTTTGCTTCGGTTTCTGATATCAATTCTTGTATTTATGTCACAATTCTTGTGTTCACATATCAGACAAATTCGTTTTGTGGACGGAATTCTCATTTTGTCTTCACTCACATCGAAGCCAAAGGTCTCGCAAACGGTTCGCAAGTATTTTAAATAACAAGTATATTGACTTAAGTCCGAAGAAGTTCTCTGATATTTGGATCCGTCGAAGTCGAACGGACAGCACGGGAGTAGAAACACGTCTTGAGGTCTGTCATTGCGGTGAGCGATGTATGCAATCCTATACGAGGAAAGGTTAAGAGAAGAAAAGCTTTAATGGAATTTAAAATTAATGATAATTTTCTTGTAATTTATTGAATATTCAATTAATCGATGAAAAGGAAACTGAATTTCCATCGCAGGAAAGTTTGATAGAAATCAAGGTTTAGATTCTTGATGTAAAAGGAAAAGTAAACTTGTTTAATAAATATTTGCTTTAGACCTAAAGTGACAGATAAGCTATTTTTTAAGCATAAATATTATCGAAAATTAATTATCAGCTATTAATTATAGCCTTAACAACACAAATTAGATTGTTCAAGATTAAATTTGTGCTAATTTGCGACAATGATTCGATACATACCAAGGGGTTAACTCATCCGAATGATTACCGATCAACCAATCAGTGTCTTTAAAGATAAAAGACTCGTCCGAAGGGGTGAAAACCATTTCCCTTAAGTCGACGGTTGGCTCGTATTTGTCCCAAATATTCCTTTTCCTTAAATCAATTCCGAACCCTTCATAGCCTTCCCTCGCAAGCAAATAGACTAACAGTCCGTTTCCACAACCGATATCTACAAAACTTTGTTTACGAGTTATTCCCTTCTTCTGGTTCTGTTGTTCCCAAAGCACTATCAGATAAGAAGCGATAGCAATATCTTCGAACACAAACTTAAGTGGATCTGTGGTCTCATATTTGTTCCACATCTCAACCAACTGTTGACCGTAACGGGTCTTCAGTCGGTTGTACGTAAGGCAGTAGTGGTCGACACCAATCAACTGAAGCGATCCTTTCGATTGAGTGCCTTCCATGTCCTGACACATCCATTGTCGCAGTTTCGGTAAAACCTTTTGGTTGAGCCAAACATTTGGCGAATTTTGCCACAAATATTGTAAAACTATTTCTTGGCTTTCGTTGAGACAAAACTTATGACAAGTTCCGGGTATTATCTGACTGTTAGAGTCTTTCGGCACAAACACTGTCTGACAGTTAGGAATGTCTATCAACACGAAGTCAATTAGTTCCGAGTCTTTTAAGATGGTCTCAGGAGAGCACAAGTTCTTGAGACTGATCTTAAGAAGCATTTGTCTAACGATTAGAAACACACCATCGATGGACTTGATTTGACTCAATTGAAAATCACTAATCAGTTCATTATCTTTGAGATTGTCTTTCAGTTGAGCCAAACTTGAGTTCTTCATTAGATCAAGCATTTCATCGACAGTTTGATGAACTCTCCAACAGTTGAGGACATGAGAGCCCATTAGGCGCTTATTGATTAGGTTCGGGCGCTCGATATAGACGGACAGTGAACTCCAAAACCAAGACTTTGGATCAGACATATTGAAAGAGCACAACAAAATTCACTAAAATCTAATCAAATTATTATTCGAAAATATAATTACAATTATATTATAGTTTAAAAGTCACTAAACAGAGAGTCAGTTATTGAGTAACCGATTTTGAACTATAGGTTAATCGAAATCTTCGTTAAAAGTGCACAAAATTTAAAGAGTTTTAACTCTTATACACAAATCAGTTGATAATTAAAAGCAATGGTGAGTGAACTCAGTTTAGGGCTGACTTCTAGCCAGTCGTTCGGCTTCTTCTTCGGCCAGTTGTTCCTTCTTTGCTGAGTCTAATGAGGACTTTCTAATGCGGTAGTCATTGAGTGCGGCTTTGATGGCGTCTTCGGCCAACATAGAGCAGTGAAGTTTGACCGGAGGCAAACACAGCTCTTTGGCGATTACCGTGTTCTTGATCTTCAGAGCTTCTTCCACGGTCTTACCTTTGACCCACTCGGTGGCCAACGAACTGCTGGCGATCGCTGAACCGCAACCGAAAGTCTTGAATCGGGCGTCGATAATCTTTCCGTCTTCGTCGACCTTTATCTGCAATTTCATGACATCACCACAAGCGGGTGCGCCCACCAGACCAGTGCCGACCCCCTTCTCCTTCTTGTCGAAGGAACCTACGTTTCGGGGGTTCTCGTAGTGGTCGATAACCTGATCGCCGGAACCGTTGTATTACATCCAATGTCTTGAAATGAGATCTAATGGGAAAATACCTTTTCGTGGTAACAACGCTCGGGTCTGGCAGTCAATTGACTGTTCGATGTTCTCAACTCTTCTACCAGTCTTCGTGTGAACACACGAAACATATTCTTCGACGGTATTTCTTCGGAAGTGTTAAACAGTGGTTACACTTGAGATCTAATACTGATATTCAAAGAAGTGATGATTTGATTGAATGATTCAATTGAACTGAAATCCAATATACGATTGAAAGCAAAAGGTTTCCCAAAACATAGGTTTCGTTCATAACTGACGTCAACTCATCGATGAAGGACTCAGTCGGGGGTCAAAGGAGTTGTCATTGAGTGTAGGTTTGAGGTCACGAAAGGGCTCTAAAAGTGTATCATTTGTTTGACGTTTTTTGTCTAAAATGCCGCGATTTTATGGAAAGGTTTCGTCAAAACATTGACGTATGGTTTGAATATTGGATTTCATTCACAAACGATATGACATTTGATTAAAGGAAAGAGATTTCAAATCAGAGTTCACTTCAATTTGTTTACATCGAGTCTCACACAAAGGGTGACAAACAAAAGGACTCGAAGTCACGTTATCTTTGGTCGCATTCATATCTTTGATCTCAACTTTTTTCGCACGCTTTTCAAGGCTGTGTCCGACTGACTGCTGACCAGATCCGAGCCCTTCCGTACTGAAGACATGTCGCACACCATTCTTCTGGTTCAGGCGAGCGCTAAAGACTCGCGACAGTACTCTGACTACGAGTCGATGAGTGAAGCCCTCGAAGGTATGTCCAATGAGATGATTGCCTCACCTTTTAATCCTTGTTTATGGACAGCCGTTTGTCATATGTATGAGCAGTATCTCAAACAAACGAATCCCAAGAACAGTGAAATTTCTTACGATTTGTCCCAACTCTTCGAGTTTTGCAACCAATTGACGGATCTCTCGCTTCTGGTCTTCCAGAAGTCGAGCCATTCCTACGCGCCGTACGATAAGGAATACGTTAAGGAAAAACTTTATATGATGTTAAGACAACAGTACGAACAGGAAATGGCGGCCGCCCCCGAAACGATGGTCACCAACTGATGAGAACCAATGTATCTCTTCGGCGGTCGGTTTCGCCGATCATTCACTATATCATTGCTATATTCATCTATTTTTTGATGTAAATTACTTCCGATTATGTTTTCGCCAATTCTTAAAACCTTTTTATAAATTACTTGAAATAAATCATTTCTAACGTTAAAAGAGATTTATTTTCAATTTATTTAAATTAGTATAAAATTAAAGGAAAATATTTAAATTAATGAAGAATTTGAATCAAAAACCAATAGAAATGAATTAAAAGATTATAATTAAGACAAAGAGTATCGACAAAATCAGAACCGCCGATGACTTCAGATCGCATACACTGTCCTGATTTGATTGCTTGACGGGAGGATCTACAGAGAAATCGGGAGGATTTACCGAAGGAGTGGTCGAATCAGAGGCTTTCGGAGGATTCATGGCGAGTTCGACCTCCTGTTCGTAATCACACGGAAGATAGGGCTGACATTGAGGAGGGATTGGATTGGTCTTCAATCCATTGCACATTTCCATAGTATAGGTCACTCCACTGTTTATACATGTCTTCTGACGGAATGTCAGACCGTATTTCGCAACCTTTTTGAATTTGTCCTTTAGTTCGCACTTATTTCTGGCCTATGGATAGATAGATAGATAGATATTATATTAGTTACCATTGATTATCATTATATGCAATACGTATTTGACTTTAATGCAAGTCTCGTCCGCTTTAATACAACACTCGAATGTCGGGTCGGTATTCTTCGTCGAATCGATGCCATACTTCTCGGCTATACATCCCTTAACTATCGTATACTCGGATTCAACTTTACTGCAATCATAGGTATCTTCGAGCGGATCGTCATCTGATCGGACGAATGAACAGATAGTCATCACCACTAAGAATGTGATCAACAATTGGTTTGCCATTGAATCGGTGGTTAAGAAATCGGATGATATTTGAGACAACTTTTAACCGAAATATAATCTAAATTTCGATCCCAATTCTCGCTCACAATCAATGGATTCAACGGATTGACAGCGCGTGAAAACAAACTAACGATTAGCTGAAAAAACATTTGTAGTATTTTTGCATTTAATTCAACGAATAATTTTGAAAAGATTAGATTATAATGAATATACTAGCAATTGGTCCGATTGGACCGTTTCCGTTAAAAAAGAGAACGGCTTTGAGACAAATGAGAAAAAGAGAGTGGAATTACACGAATCGTATCCGACATAAGGCCAGCCCTGAAATGGATTATATGATCCGAAAAATATTCGAACCAAAGGTCAGTCTCAGACCAGATATGATAGACTTGAAGAAACATAAATGGGTTCGACATTTGTTCAAAGAGGGAAAGGACTCACAACTAATGTCTTCTAAGACTATCCGACAAAGAGATGAAACACAAAGAAAGAAGTGATTCCTTGTCTTATATGAGATAATTGATTTAAATCTTTAAGAAATTCGCTTTTATTTTGAAATAATGAATAAAATGAATATTTTTTGTGATATTTTAAAATATAAATCTTTATTTTTCGAAATTAAGCACTTTAAGGAAAATAAATATTTTAATGTAATTTATAAATAGGAATACAATTAGTTATAAATCGAAGCAAACATTTAGTTATTTTGTAATTAATAAAGAATACAATTTGAATGAAAACAAATTCAAATGAATTAATAGAGAATTAGGATTAAGAGAAATATCGACAAAACGATAACAATTGATGACTTGAGGTCCGAAACATTTGACTTATTTATCTCGTCTTCGATATCGCACGGAAGATAGTTCGGAAAGAACTGACAAACACCCCAGATATTATTGGTCTTCAATCCATCGCACATGTCCTTACTCCAGGTCACACCAATAGCTGTACAGTTACCAAGATTCTGGTCGAACTGCTCTTTCGCATAAACTTTGAGGTATTTCTTTCGTTCGCACTTCTCTCTGGCCTATCGATAGAAATCAATATTAGTTTCAATTGATTTGACATTAAATGTAATACGAATTTGATTTTAATGCATAAGAGATCCATTTGGAAACAACATTCCTCTTTAGTCCAATCCCTTAAGCTTAAGTCCCCGAAGATGCCACCAAGACCTGTGTCCTTACCCCACTTCGAGTAAGCACATCTATGGACTTTCATGCGCTCAAAAACATCGACTCCTTCGCAGTCAAGGCTCTCATCCAGAGAATCCGATCGGACGAGAGGACAGACACCGATCACCACAAACAATGTTATCCATAATAGACCAGACATTGAATCAATGGTTAAGAAATCAGACGATATTTGAGTAATAAATGTATTACAAAAACAGACGTTTAGTTCGATTACAATTTGATTCGATCTCACAATCAATGGATTCAACGAATTAACAGCGCGTGAAAGCAAACTAACGATTAGTCGGCAAAACATTTACAGTATTTATATATTTCTGATTAAAGTTTATTTAAATTTGATTATTAATTAGAGAAAAAAACTTATATTGAATTTAATGAATGTTATAAATTATAAATTATAATATTATTTTTATTATGGTATTCAAATTTAAAATCAAATCAATTATTCAACGAAAAAAA
>JAQGAJ010000126.1:0-20789 GCA_034689365.1 Liebstadia similis | reverse complement strand
GTTATGATATTTTTTCAAATGCTTTTGATAGTTATCATAACGATTAGACTCACAATTGACTCGATATCTGATAACCTCTTCCTTAGACAACGCCAAGTCTTCCTTCAGTTTCCTTAATTCCGAGTCTTGTTTCCCCTTTTGTCCAAATGATTTCCACGTATTCCTAATCTCGGTCTTTGTTTCCTTTTCTGCCTGAGTGTTGATATATTTCACCAAAAGCCTTATATTCCTTTAAATCCATTTGAAAATTAGTCCATCAGAAGAGGAATAAATCATTTAGACTCACAGCCATAGAAACAGAGCGAAACCTGCGATATAGAAATTCCTCTGCGCTCTGAACAACTTCACCGAGTTCTGTAGTTCGGAGTGTCCATGCACATTGTCATGAACCTTCTCACCCGTGTATTTGACCATTTCTCTAATAGAATCTGAAATCGATATACAAATTAATCACTAATCAGCCACAAAAAGACCTACCGATGAACAGAATGACGAGAATGACGATAAACACCAAGAAAAAGAGGTTAGCCTGGCTTTCGATACTTCGGAGGAATCGTGATTTGAAGAACTTCTGCCATCTTTTAGTATAAAGATTTCGATTAATTGTCGGAAAAACAAAATAAAATCAATTGAATGTTAAAAATGCAATCAAATGACCGACACTTTTAGCTAATCTTGAATTGAATTAAAAGTTTTAATTTAAAACTGATTTAAGCATTGATTGAATTTCAGTGCAAATCAATTGAAAGTCAATTGAATTGAGTTTAAGTCAGATATGGATTGTCTTTACGTCTTTGAACTGATGAACGGAATCAAAAGCAGGACAACGATCGCGATTTCCGCGTAGAGGAAAGTGGCCACAAGTGTCCATTGGACTGACATCGCAGATGATATGTCTTCGCGGTTATTACTGTCGGGTAAATCGGGTTAATTAGCTTTTGTTTGATTCAATTGAAGAGTAATTTACCGGAAAATACAAACAAATTATGAGTCAATCAAAGGATGACTGAAAGCGATCGTCGATTCAAACGATTAAAAGTGAATTAAAAGTGTTTAGAAATGAATCGAAACTTAAATGAGATCTCAATTAATATAAGAAAACAAATAATAAACTCTTTGTTGAGTCAAACGATTAAATATATTAACAAATTATCTGAGATTTAAGTCGACGTCTGTTTAGTCGAAAAACTCTTGTAATGAATGAGTAAGTGATTTGAGTTTCAGTCTATTTCGAGTGATCTTTCATTGGATTCCTTTGTAGTCATTGAAACCGCTAAACAACTAATCTTCACGTTTTGGTGAATTAGTTGAAATGCATTTCAATTCAAAGGTAAGTCTAAAGCTATAGTCGTTAGGATTACGAAAGTTATATCAAACTGTTTATAGTTATAGTTATTAGAAAATTGTAAAGCATTGATAATATGCTGTTAACTAACATAAATAAGCTTAATACTGCTAATTATTGATTCTCAACCTTTTGAAATGAGTGATTTGATTGGTTTCTCAAATGTCAAAAAGCTTTTTCTAAGTTTTTCTCATCAAAGAATTAAATAATTATTCGAATATTAAAATCATTGTATTTAATAATATTTTAATATAAACAAAGATTTCATTAAATTTAATTCAAATATACAATTAATTAGAGTCCAGTGATTGGTCGACACATATCCTGGAGATTCGACAAAATATATAAAAATCACAAAATATTTTAAAACACCATTCAATAAAAGTTTTGGTTTTCATAGAATTCAAGAGCTTTTGAGTCAACTTTAAAGCAGTTTTCGTTGAAACCAATTATCCTTAGGTTTGCCATAGATTTACATCGGGAGAGAGCGACGTATGCCTGACCGCACTCGAAGACCCGCGCCAGAGATATCTCGAGTCCGTTGTCGATCGTCATTCCCTGCGATTTGTGTATAGACAGAGCCCACGAGAGCTGAAGCGGAAGATGTTTTCGGATAATCTGTTTCTTCTCAGATATTTTTATGACCCAAACCTCTGGTCTAATCACTTCTTCACATCCATTGATGAACCGAATCCGAGGATAGAATAGATTCGACTTTTCTTTTTCGAATTTAATCACTTTTCCATTCAATCCATTGACGAGTCCTCGACTCACATCGATATTGCGGTTAAGCATAACCTGAGCGCCGACTTTGAGCTCCAGTTTCCTATTTGTCGGACACATATTGTCCAAAATGACTGAGAACTTCGGGTCATTGTCCTGAGCCTCGTATGTGAAGGACTCGCTCTCCAGACGTCTCATCTGTTGGTCATTGAGAGTATCGACGTCTGACCGATGAGTGAAGAGACGGGTCGGACACAAGTCTTTCCGATAGATATCATTATTAATGGTATCAATGATTTGTTTTTGAATAAATTGATCGCATTTTCCAATTCTAATGTTTTGCAATAAATTAACGAATTGTTTGTCCGTTTGTCGCATAACTCGATTCAAATGAAACGACAATTCAATTGTTTGATTCCAAGACTTGCTCTCAAATGAAAAGTTCTTTTCTTCGCCTCTTTTGGTGATCGGAGGCAACTGAAGAAAGTCTCCGCAAACCACTAATTGGATTCCACCGAAAGGTTTGTCACAATTGCGGACCTTTTTGGCCACACTGTCCAACAATTCAAAGTACTTCCCGCAGACCATAGATATCTCATCGATTACAAGACATTTGCATTTTTTCCATTTATTAAGTTTGAAATTCTTGGACATAATATCTTTAGCGCAGTCTTCAGCAGTTCCGTTGTTACACAAGTCGGGCGTCAGTCCAGAAAACATATGTAAAGTAATGCCTCCGATATGAGAGGCAGCGATACCAGTGCTGGCCGTCACGTATGTCGTCTCCGGCGGTAGTCTTTGGACAATAAACTTCAACAGATATGACTTTCCAGTGCCGGCACTACCGGTGAAGAAGACATTACGACCATTGAGTACAGCACTGATCACTCGAGACTGTTCTGAAGTCAAATTGTTTTCATTCAACAGTTTCAGTCCTCTAACCGGCGATGGAATCAATGAATTTATTAATTTTCTTTTATTCCCAACATTTTGGTCACTATTTTCATCTGATTTTCTCTTCAGTTTTGACTGAAGACTACTCTTCGAAGACTTCGGCGATTCGTTAATCAGATGAATGTCTTTAATATTTTCTTTATTTGATTTCAACAAAATATTTCTTCGGATGTCTTTAACAGTCAATGGACTCAATTCTTCGAAACTGTTCTCTTTGACGGTATTCAGACGTCTTCTCATCTCATCCGAGCCCTTAATACAAGTCTTGCCGTTCTGTCGATAGTAATCACATTTGAAGACAAAACACTTCAAAAAGAGCGACAATTGATTTGATGGACAGTTGGAGAGTAAGAGACGGACATTGAAGTCATTCAAAGTGATTGTGGATTTTCCTTCGGATACGAATCGAGTGTTCAGTTTGTAATTGTATTTACCGTCGACTAAAACAAACTCATTGACCGGTCGGCCATTCTTTTTGTCGTCCACTTTGATGATCACATCCCGGAACTGATTCCGACCTAAGCTGACCATCGCTTCGCTTATCTTAATTTGATTTGAAAGACCATTGTTTTTATGGCAATAGTTCTCAATAACGAGTGAACATAAGAGTCGAGGAATTTTGACGTCCATTGCGGTCATCACTTCAACTGATCCACCGATTGATCACAACTTTTATAACAGACTTTGAATTTTCAGTTCAGTCACTGAACTTCAGACCCAAATCTTCAATGGCTTTAAACGTTTAAATCTCAATGAAGTGCTCACCGATTGGTCACAACTGTTAGACTCTGTTATACGTCATAGAGTTGTGAAACTCCTCTCAAAGTTTGTTTTGTTTTGTTTGGTCTGACTTTCAAAATAAAACTTTGTCTCAAAAGTTGATAAATAATTTAAAAATACTGACTAAAGAGCGATAAAAATATAGTAAAATTGATAAAAATATATTTGAAAATAAAATGTGTATTTAATATTTTACAATGAGTTGAATGAGTGAGATTAGATAGGTAAGATGGGTTAATTATGAATCGGACATGATTATAGTTGTTATCTGCTTCTCAAGCCTAGTATAGTATACTTTTCACTATACTTTCCTCTCTTTCTGATACTGACATTAATTGAGATCAAAGTCAAGAACTGATTGAATTTTGATTTGATTCTTGTAAACGGATTATCGGATCAATAAGTTTATTAAAATTATCAAAATATTAAAATCTATTAAAATCAATAACAAAATAGTTATTTAATGACTTAGAATCATATATAATCACAATAAAAGACAATCACCGACGCCGAGAGCGGCCATCACTGGTCGTCGTTAGGCGTCGGATCGGTTATATCTATCCTTAGGTTTTCGGGCATTCTGTCCATGAACTCAGTCATATCGATGGGCAAGAGTTCGGTCTCGTCTTCAACTTCAGAGAGACCGCAATCGAATTCAATCTCTCTTTTCGGGTATTTATTGGCGCAACTGATTAAGGCTTCGATGGTCTTCGATGTGATGTTAGGTCGCGATCCGAAGGACAAGATTCGGATTTGTGGACATCCATTGATTATCTCACAAATGCTGTCGTCGGTTATGTTTTTATTGCAATTCTTGTATTTGTTTAAATAAAATTTAGTCAATTTCTTTAGACCTGACAACTGTCTGATGGTATGATCGGTGATATCGTTCTCACCTTCAATGGTAAGTGAACTCAAATTCGGTAAATGTTGTGAAATCCCATCGAAAAAGGTTTCGTTGATATTGTTGAACGAAATGGTCAATCGTTTGAGATTTTGAGCCGAAGATAGACTTTTGACGCTTCCCTTCAATTCTTTTGCTTCCGATATATTCATATAATTTATATATAAATAAAATTCTCTTAATTTGTGTAATTCTTTGAATGATTCCAAGATATCATCGAATATAAGATTTTGTGAATAAAGAGAAAGCATTACGTATTCGATGTCCGGACTGTTTGCCGACAACTCAGTCAAGTGTTGATTAAGAGTTCCGTCGGTTTGTTCTTCTGTTTGGAAGAATACATTCAAATGCTTGAGTGACCGGAATCGAGACAAAGACTCCAAGAAGTGATTCAATTCAGTCTTATTCATTGATATATACGATGAAATCGATATATGTTTTACTGTTTTGCTATATTTTTCGCACAAATTTCTAAATCTGTTCAACGGTTTTGTGGATCTATCAGATTGTCCGCCGAAGTCATCATAGATCTGATAATCACTGATGTGTTCCAGTTTTGGCAAATAATCATTTTCGCCGATCAGGTCATCACTTCCAGAGTTTGACGCGATTTTAGTCAGATTTGTGCAATGTTTCAAAAACTGTGTCCAATGTTTCGCATGAAAGTTGGAATAGAAGTATATTTCCGTCAATCGGTGGCCGAATAGGCGTCCGATGTGATCGAGATCTTCGATATTGAGTCCTATCGGCTCGAAGTGTAATGTTTTGAGGTTAAGACAGTTGTGGCCAATGATAGTCATGTCCTGACGGTCAGCATAAGCGTCGAGAACTACGGTATCGATTGATTTACACTTCTTGAGCACCGATTCTAACAGTTTTTTGTTTATCTGTTTCATGTTATTAAAGTGTGCGTAACCGGTGGTGAAGTCGACCACTTCGATGGGTTCTAAGATCTGGTTGAGATAGTCGGGTCCGTCGGCTTCCCATCGGGTCAGTCGGAGCTCAGTTTGACGGTTGAAAACAAGTCTTTGGAAGCGTTTGGAAACGCTTTCAAACAAAATCTTTTCACTGAATGTCAAATACGATAATATGGTCTCAACTAAAGTATCGTCCAATCGATCCAAAGTCTGCCGTCGGGACTGACTGGCGGTCACTCCACTGCTCGTCCCTTCGCCGTAGAAGTCGGACATCTGATCACTCGAAGACATTTGTATCGAGTTATTTGAAATATTGTCGCGATTTTAATACAAAATACAATTGAATTATAAAAACATTTGAATCGATGTTTGATTTGATTGAATGACAAATCAAATCAATTAATGACTAAACTTAACAAACATTTCGACAAAACGTTTGATTCGCGAAAAGCATTGAAAACAACTTCAGAAGTGATTGCAAACTCTCAACGAAACGAGTCGTCAGTCAATCAATAGTTTGGGCGCTTATCTCAACGTAAAGACAACGAAACAAAACTTATTTTAATCACAAAATAGTAATATTTAATCAATTTATTGATTACTTTGAAAATCAATTGCGAGTCCTCTCAGACATGATTTGGACATTCATTTAATTGAGTTTAGTTTGAATTTCATCGCAAACAGAAAAAATATGAATAAAATTGTTATCGAAGAACAGTTTTGACAAATTTTCTGATATCATTGGTTAAGAGGTTCGGCTCTTCAAAGGCCCCGAAGTGTCCGCCACTCGGCATCTCTGAGTATTGGACCAAATGTTGACACTCTTGGGCCACAACAGACTTCGGGGAGCGAACCAACTCGTAAGGGAAGTCTGCATACGCTGACGGAACTGTTATCGGAATACTAATGGGGAAAAAGTTATAAAACTTGTGTACAATGGGATAACTTTGCTAATACTTTGAGATATTTGATGCGATATTTTCCTTATAGAAGCGTAAACTCGAAGCGACGTTATTTGACACCCAATATATCATAATATTGGTCAGTAATTCATCTAAAGTGAACTTTTCGGTCAATCCTCCGTCGGCTTTGTCAGCCCATCGATAGTTTGTCCAGGTCGAAAACTTCTCCAGGATATAGGCGGCCAATCCAACCGGACTGTCGATGAGGGCGGCGCCCACTGTGTCCGGTTTAGTGGCCTGAATATGGAAATAACCCGATTCTCTCAAAAGGAAAAAGAATTTCGACCAAAACGGGTAAATCTTTTTGTAATCTGATTCGGGATTTTCGAGAACCAGTGATGGAAAATATGCTCCGATTATGTAATTTAATAAAGGCTTTCCTCTGAGGGACAAAACGCTAGAACCCATCGTCACATGCATTCCAAGAAGACTGAAGACGAGATTGAGATCAGTTCCAAAGATTAGACAACGAATACATACTGTTGTGGATATAGTTTGGCCATAGATTTGGAAACGGCTGATCCCCAATCCCCTCCGTGGACAAAGAACTTGTCGTGATTTAGTCGTTTCATTAGTTTGACGAATATCTTCGCCGCTTCTTTCATATTGAAACCTGAAGTTAGGCCAAGAAGTAGTTATCCGAGACTCTCGACTACCGATTCAAACCTTTCTGATGCGGAGCCTCTGAGAAGCCATAGCCAGGAATTGAGGGACAGATCACTTCAAACGCGATGTCATTCGTCGGTTCAATCAGTAGAGGAATAGATTTGTAATACTCCCACACAGAGCCGGGCCAGCCGTGAATGACCTGATGAAGAACTCAATGCAAACAATTGTCTCAAAGCAATCAAAGAACTGACCAGAAGTGGAACAACAGTTTTGACCGGTTTTGAAGGCTTGACGTGAATGAAGTGAATCTTCAATCCACTGATTTGAGTCGTGAATTGACTAAATTTATTTAATTCCGATTCCTGTCGGCGCCAATCGAAGTCTTTCCTCCAGTATTTGACCACATCTTTGAGGTAATCAGAGTTAAAGCCATAATTAAAGTTTGTTCCGGCGATCGGTTCCACAAATCGGGCCGAATCTAGTCTTCGGTTCAAGTCTTCTAAGACTTCATCAGAAACATTGACTTTAAATTCGTGAATGTCTTCAGATTCACTGGGAATCTGTTCTCCGGCTGGAAATGTTTACAATATTAATATCGTCAACGAGGAAATCAATTATTATTAGGAATATTTTTTATCAGGAAAATCAGAAACAATTAAATGGATTTTTATCAAGTTTTATGTAACCAAGAAAGTGATGAAATGTGTGAATATTTGAAAAAATTAGAGGAATATCAAGAACTGAACTCACTTTTGACCGGAGTTTTGCCAAACCATTGATCGTTGAGTTGAGGTCTTTTGGGTTTCTTCTGATTGAGAAACGGATATCCGATCGCAGCCAACAAACCGAAGAATAAAATAAATAAAACGGTTTTCACAAAACTTAGAATCCATTGAATGAATCCGATCTGAAGACTAATTAAAGTTTCAATTAGTGAATGAGATTTGAATCAATTAATACTAACAATGAGTAAAATACATCCGGAATATTGAAAGTGACTAAAGCGGTGATCAAAGTAAAGATCAGGAATCGGTAGATGAAGTCCATGTCTTGACTGCTCTTCGATTCAGTCGAATACTCGAGTTATATGTGTCTGAGTTTGGAATAAGACTTATATCTAATATTTGGTTTCAAAACCAGTTCTCAGTCTGAGTACAAATTAAGTTCAATTACAAAAGAAGTCGAGAGTCAGAGACGGCCAGAAATGGTTGACTCGGTTTGGATCATATATTTTAAATCAAATCTAGACTTTTCTCAATTGGTTTTCAAGTTTTTAAAATATTTTTAGAACAAAAAGACTTTGATTTGAGGAATGTTTTAACAATTATGAAAAACAATAGACTTTCACTCTCATCACGGGTTTAATTATTAATCCTTGAAATTAGTACTTATTTTGTTCTCAACTCAAAGCGACAAAAATACAGTCAAAATAACTTTAGATATCGTACGAAATCCAAACAAAAATCATTCGTTATCTCAAAATTGTAATAAAACTCGATTCAAAAGTTCTTCTGATATCGATTCAAATGAAGGTTTCATTTGATGTTTAATTGTATTTTAGGCACAATTGAGTACACTTTTGGTTATCAAGCGATGGAAAACTTCAAAACTTCGTTACTATCCTTAAAGTGACGATCAGTTCATATCATTATATAATGTAAATGTTGACCAAAATTGTGAATAACTTTCAGAACTGATTAACGACTTTAAGACTCGTTGATATAATTATTAAAAAGACTGATCGACGAAAAAGAGGTAATCAATCGATAAGATATGTGAAATGAATATAATATCGTAACAAATGATAAATCAATTCTTTATTTTCACGCTTTCATTGCATTCGTTTTTATACTTTTCATAAAACAAAATCATTTCGCGATTAATCCTCGGTTTCACAGCTTTCAAAGCCTCGATGAAGTGATCGAATTGAACGGATTCGCAATTCAAGTTCTTCTCGAGAGCGATGAGACCCGACTCTTGACAGACAGCACTTATCTCAGCGCCGGTATAGCCTTCGGTCGTTTCGGCCAAATATTTAAGTGACTGTTCGATCGAGTCTTTGAATCCGATCGACATTTTATCGGTTCTTATTCTCAATATTTCATATCTGGTCTGAAGATCAGGTAATGGGACGTAAATTATAGAATCGAGTCTTCCGGGTCTTAACAATGCCTTATCGATCATATCTGGTCTGTTAGTGGCGGCGACGATAACCACTCCATTCAGTTTCTCAATGCCATCGATTTCAGTCAAGAGCGTAGCCAACACTCGGTCGCCGACAGTGCTCTGTCCGACACCTCTTTCGGCGGCCAAAGCATCGATTTCATCGAAGAATAATATCGAAGGAGAGGCGGCCTTTGCTTTGCGAAACACTTCACGAACTGCTCGTTCCGACTCTCCGACCCATTTGTTGAAGAGTTCGGGCCCTTTGATGGCCAGGAAATTGAGTTTACTTTCAGTGGCCAACGCTTTACCGATCATTGTTTTGCAACAACCGGGCGGTCCATACATAAGAACTCCTTTTGGCGCTTCGATACCCAACCGTTCAAACGCTTCGGGATTAGTGAGCGGCCAAACAACACATTGAGTCAACTTTGATCTCACGGTTTGCATACCTCCGATGTCAGTCCAGAAGACATTCGGAACCTCTAGACTTATTTCCCTCATAGCACTCGGGCGGACACTCTTAAGCGCTTTTGTCAAGTCTTTGGCAGTTATAACGATTCGGTTATCTTTTAGAGCGATTAGATTTGATTCACGACAGACCAGACCTAAGTCAGCGCCGGTAAAACTGTGAGCTGTTTGAGCCAAACCTAAGAGCTCTTCGTCAGTCACTTCACAATTAGTTTGGTTTAAGTGTTTCCTAAGAATGTGATATCTTTCTGACGGCAGGGGAACAGCGAATTCAATTTCCCGATCGATTCTTCCGGGTCTTCGAAGACTTGTCTCAATCAAATCGGGTTTATTTGTGGCCGCAATCACTACAATGTGTTTATCGTTCGGCAGTTCGTCCAAAATGGAGCACAAAATAGCAGTCAATCGCTTTTCTTGATCTGTATTAGACTTTTTAATACAACAAATCATTTCAAAGTTGTCCAGAAATACAAGACTTGGACTCATTTCGATAGCAGTGGTGAAAATGGTTCTCAAGTTTTCTTCAGAGGCCGAGAAAGTTTTGGCCAGAATTGTGGCACAATTTATATTAAGACAAAACAACTTCTGATTTAATTCATTACAAAACGCCTTAATTGTAGTCGTTTTTCCCGTTCCCGACGGACCGAAGATAAGGACAGTTTTGGGTAAAGAGACAGACATTTGTCTCATTCTCGAGTCCTTATTAAGCGGTAATTCAATTAAGTCTTTCAAAGAATTGATTTGTTTCTCATATCCGGCGATGTCTGACAACAGAATTGGCTTTTCTTTAGGCGTTTGTGACTTCTTTTTCCGATTGCTTTTGGAGCGACTCTTCGGTGTCGAGTCAGTGGTCACCGGATCTGATGGCGAGTCTTGACTTTGGTCTCCATTCAGAGATAAATTATTAATTTCTTCACTCAAACACTTCTTTTGATTAACTCTTTTTTCACTCATAATTATCGGTCAATTGTTTTCTTCAAATCTAAACACAAATCAAATGTTAGTTTACATATAACACGTGTTTTGGCAACGAATCTAAACTCAAATAAAACGTAACAAAAATAACACATTTTTGGTTCCCTTTTGTTGACATATCTGAGAGACAAAGAGTCGTATCTTTCGCTCCCCGTCTGATGTCATCACCAGATTTGTGTTGAACTCGAAGTGCATTTGCGCTGACATTCAATCGACTCTTATATAACCGCTATTTGAAAGACTTCTTTGACATAACTCTTGAGTCGATTGTCTTCAACGATGTCTGGTATCGCCGCCGGCGCTGAATCTGAGGATGAGTTCGACGACTACTATGACTACGATGACTACCCGCAGTCCCCGCCGGCGGCCAAGCATTCCTCGGACGCGAGTCCTCCAGAGCTCACTTCAAAAGTGGACGACATTCCGAAGCCGAAGGTTTGGCATTAGAGTTGATTATCTGAAGATAACTTGTTTTCCCGACAAAAGCGAAACTCTTTGATTGAAACGACCGGCTCTTCTGAGCCCATCCTCTTGAATGACATAAGAATGGCTGTGATTAACGGAAACTTAGATTATTTGAAAGAACTTATTGAAACCAAATCTAAGAACACATTCTTTGTCGACTCTATTTTGATGGGCGATTGGACGGCACTTATGTTTGCGGCCAACTCTGGCCACAAAGATATTCTTCATTATCTGCTAGAAATCAAAGCCGATCCAAATTTTCATTCGGGTAAGTTTGAAGACGAAGGAAGTTATCAAATGATGATTATTAATGTAAATTACAGACACTTTCACACCACTGATGGCTGTTTCCATCAGCAACAATACCAAAGAGGAAGATCTGATTGACTGCGCTCGTGCTCTACTCAAGTTCGGGGCCGATGTCAACGCTGTCGATACTTACGGCTATTCTCCTCTTATATATGCGGCAAAATCGGGAAAGTCTGGTCTGACTCAAGAACTGATTGATAATAAAGCAGACGTTAACCAAACCAATACTGACGGATGGAATGTAAGAATAGTTTGATATAAATTGAATGTCAATCATTTGATTGGACAGGCATTGCATTGGGCCGTAAGAGAAGGTCACGGAGTAGTGGTCGCGAAGTTACTCAACAGTGGTATTGACGTAACCGCGAAGACATTGTCGTCTCAGAGCGCGTCCGACATCGCTCTCTCCAGAGGTTATCAGAAGGTATTTATAGAAAAGCAAATCTGATTTGTTTGACTCAAAACATCTATTTATAGATTCGCGATATTTTGGATAATTTTATGCAACGAATGATTGACTCTAAAGATCAGTCATTAGATGAAAATGAATGCAATCAAAAGCGAAGACTCAGTGAACTAGAGATAAATGAATTATCGAGTTTTGCCAAACCGTCGAAACTAATTGAGTGCAGAGAAAAGCCTAAAAGCAAACCAATAGTCCCGTAATTATCTCAATCGTGTTCTATAGATATCCAACCTTTAAAAACATATATCTCTTATCGTTTGGATCTATATTTGAAATATTTGAACCAATTTTGACTCAATTATTGATTATAAGTCTCGTTTGACAGGAATGTCGAGGAATTGTCTGAATTCTTGGAACAAACCCATTACGAACACCTCTTACCCGAGTTCGAGAAACACAACTTAGGTTATCAAGACTTAGTGATAGACACCGAGGGTGTGCTCAGCAAAATCGGTGTTCGGGACGCGGCCAGCATTCGGAAACTGAGCGCTCACATCATTTTGCTTCACAAACAGGACTGGAAGAAAGAAAGCCTTAAAGAGCTCGATCTCGACACTTCTCTCACGTATGATAGGCTTTAGGTTTTATTCAAATAACGTGTGTTTGTGTCCAATCAGTTGTCCCGAGGTTTTGGCCATTCTATCGAATATCGCAAACCATTTGACTCGAATCGACCAAACGATTGCATTCTTGAAGAAGAGAATAACTAAAGCGCCAGAGATTCTGAACCATAACAGCGATGTCGCGCCAAAAGACAAGATCTTCAATGAAACTCTTCAATCGCTGATCAATACCCGTCTTCTTTACAATGAGTTGCAATCACTTCGAACGTCGATCGCTTCCATTCAAGACCTCAAAGAACCCCAAACTCAAGACGTTTTGTCGATTCCGTTCACATTAGAGGACGAATTTAATAATAATTGTCCCAAAAAGTCTTCAAATTATTCAAAAGCTCTGATCTTAACCTTGTTATCAGTCGGGGCTCTGACTGTATTTGCAATTAAGTACGGAAATCGCGATAATTTATTCGCTTTTATCATACAATCAATACCGAGACCTAAATTACCGAAATTCACAAACATTTTGTTTACACTCTAAGAGAGTAAAAGCATTTTTAGTTTATAAAAGCATTCATTTATATCATTGAAAACTTTAGATAACTATTATAAATGAAAAGTTAATTATTTCAGAATTATTTTAAGAATAAAATGAGTTTGTTTTCAAACCTTTCCAAAACTCAGTTATCTTTCTTCGATTCTTCACTGTTCAGAAGCTGTTGGTATTGACGCTAATGAGAGAAATAGAGTTAATTTGATTTGAAAAGGTGTAATGATATCCGACCTGTAACTTATCATGCTCAACCATCAGTCGGTCGTATTCAGTGCTCACAGACTCCGCTTGTTTTCTCATTGAATCACAATTGACTCGATATCTGATAACCTCTTCCTTAGACAACGCCAAGTCTTCCTTCAGTTTCCTTAATTCCGACTCTTGTTTCTCGAGTTTCTTATTTCCTTCGTTTTCGTCATTAAGTCTGTCTCGACTTGTACTGGACTTCTGGTTCGACAACTGTTCCATAAGTTTTTCCGAGTGTTCAGACGCTCCCTTCGCCTGTTTGAGCATTGCTTCGGCCTTTGCCTCGAGTTGTGCCTGAGTTCCGATGAGGACAACCAGACGTCTGATAACTCTTTAAAAATGGAATCCATTTTAAAATTAGTGTTTGTTTGACTAAATATTTTTCCGATGAAAACATTCTGTAAAACAATTTCACGTCAAATGTCAACACTTATCGCCTCAAGTGTTAAGCAAATGACAGACATTGAACACAAAATGCATTTTGAGCTCAAACACAGATTTCAATCAATAGTAGAAATTCAAACAGTGATTGACTATCAATGAGACTTACAATGAGAGAAACAGAGCGAAACCTGCGATATAGAAATTCCTCTGCGCTCTGAACAACTTCATCGAGTGCTGTAGTTCGGCATCGAGATGGCCATGGTCACTGTCGTGGACCTTCTCACCCGCATATTTGGCCATTTCTCGGACCGAATCTGAATTCGATATACAATTAACTACTCGTTTATCACAATCAGACCTACCGATGAAGAGAAGGACCAGAATCACGATAAACACCATGAAGTAGAGGTTGGCCTGGCTTTCGATACTTCGGAGGAATCGAGATTTGAAGAACTTCTGCCATCTTTTAGTATAAAATATCAATTAATTGTCGGAAAAACAAAATAAAATCAATTGAATGTTAAAAATGCAATCAAATGACCGGCACTTTTAGGTAATCTTGAATTGAATTAAAACTGATTTAAGCATTGATTGAATTTCAGTGCAAATCAATTGAAAATCAATTGAATTGAATTTAAGTCAGATATGGATTGTCTTTACGTCTTTGAACTGATGAACGGAATCAAAAGCAGGACAACGATCGCGATTTCCGCGTAGAGGAAAGTGGCCACAAGTGTCCATTGGACTGACATCGCAGATGATATGTCTTCGCGGTTATTACTGTCGGGTAAATCGGGTTAATTAGCTTTTGTTTGATTCAATTGAAGAGTAATTTACCGGAAAATACAAACAAATTATGAGTCAATCAAAGGATGACTGAAAGCGATCGTCGATTCAAACGATTAAAAGTGAATTAAAAGTGTTTAGAAATGAATCGAAACTTAAATGAGATCTCAATTAATATAAGAAAACAAATAATAAACTCTTTGTTGAGTCAAACGATTAAATATATTAACAAATTATCTGAGATTTAAGTCGACGTCTGTTTAGTCCAAACACTCCTTCAATGAATGAGTGAGTCGTCTGAGTCTGAGCTCACTCTCACTCATCGCCCATAGGATTCACTACCAGTCCTGTGGTTAACACCTCTTGGGATCAGATTCGGGACCAGAATCGGAGATAAGACTCGGTTCTAGTGATCGATGGACTTTGACATCGACTGAAATACACTTTTAGTCAGACCTTAGAGACAATGTTTGTCTCACGAGATATGTCTTATCTCACGAATCAAAGTCTCAACACTTTTATCGCACTTTAATTGACGACAAATAACTTTCTGTAAATGTTTGGTCATTACATCACATATTATCACATATTTCCCAACTCATTTGAAACTAAATTTGCAAATAGTCTAATGAAAAGGTGTTTTGCATCGCAAAGACATCGTTAACTCAACGATGTGTTAGGCATTGGCAACAATCGACAACTTTTACCTTTTGAGACGATATCTTCACAAAAGTATAGAAATCGATAAAACGTTTAGAAGTGTTGTCTCAACCGAGCGCTGCGATTGAGAATCGGAGCCAAGAATTGTGTTTGTCTTCAGTCTCATTGAATCGCTTTTAGCTTTCATTCCAATCGATATTTGTTTGTCAGTAAACTGAGGACCAAATGATGTCCAATCAGTTTAATTGCGATCCAAAACAATTCAAATTTATATTAATATCTATTTATTCGATAATTATTCTCATCGGAGGTATATTTGCGGACAATGTTCTCAAATGTGATTACAAGAAGTACCCGACCGTCGGTTGTCGTAACTCAGTTACACAGACCTGCGATCAAAGTTCTCAGACCTGCAGATGTAATCCTAAACATCCGATTAATTTGATGAATGACTTATGTCTTCAGCAAAAGTCGATTAACGAGAGTTGTATGGGTTCTGTCCAATGTCGACATATCCCGAACGCCGGCTGTTATGGTCAGAACCTGGGATTGAGTACCGAATTCAAAGAAGACTTTTGGATATTATTATGGTTTCGGTTCGGATTCACAGATCCGGGAAAATGTATGTGCGATAGGGCTAACAGTTATGAGTATAATCCGAGTCTCAAGTCTTGTGTCCACAAACCCATGATTGACAACAAATGCCGATCTGATGTCGAGTGCTCTTCGAGACTAACAAACACTGTTTGCGGCCGTTCGGGTTGGTGTGAGTGCAAGAATGGATTCGCTTTCGATTCGGTCACCAATTCGTGTCAATTGCCCAATAAGTATGACGACAATTGTCTACCGAACGAGGGCTGTGCGGGTCTGGAGTTGGTTTGTGTTAAAACTCAATGCAAATGCAAAACTGGATATCATTTCGACAAATATCAGAGCAATAAATGCGAACCGAGTTTATTCACTAAATGCTTGGACAGCGAAGACATTACCGATTGCTTGGAATCGATAAAAGCGGACCGAAATCTGAATAAGTTAACCGAGTTTGATCTGATCGAACCGCCCAGGATTTACTCGGTGTTCGTAATTCTGGCCCTTTGGATATGTCTTCTCTTCATCCTCGGTAATGCCAAAAGAGGTCTCAGACTTGTGGAACAGGCGGTTCGCAGAGATCAGTCTTCTCAATACCGACAGTGCGATACGTGTATCGTAGGTTCGGTCGAAGAGTCAGAACCTCAAGACCTGGGATTGTCTCAGATGTCACTGCACTCGGATGTGAGCGCAGCCATCAATCAGAGTTATCCTCCGCCGGCATTCGAAGAGATCTATCCCAACGAATGTCAGGCCTTCGATGACCCGCCGACTTATGAAGAAGTGGTTCGGTTGGATAAAAATAAAGGTCTCGTCGTCTGAGGGAAAGCCGTCTTTTGACAGATGATTGGCATTTGAAGTATTTGTATATAAACTGAGACACTATTGTCATAAATGGATGGATAGAACACATAGTTTTGTATGATTTCATGTAAAGCACCCCATGAGAGGTCATAATAACCCATTATTATCTCATTCCATTCATTTTTTATCAATGGTTGTGAACTGACTCTCAATTCTGTAATATTCCTGACATTCAATCATCAAATTTATTGTAAAACAATAGTCAATAGTTTGAGTCAATCAGTAATTAATATTTAATTAAATAGCAATTAATTTGTAAAAACACTGATTAGAAAACCAGAGCTCACTCGTAGACTCAGATCATGCAAATGGCAATTATTTTTTGACAAAAATAAATGTAATTCTAATTATTTGTCGATTCTGTCATTTGAGCTCAAATTCAATAGCTCTTCAAACAGCTCTTGGGCTCAATTAAGCCGATTGAAACTCAAGAACCAAGCGATAAACAAGGTGTCAGTCAACTGAACGCCTGAAGAGAAGCATTTGATAGCATTGTGTGTCGTATGCAGAGGTACAATGGGTTTATTAGCTTCGAGACCGTAGATCATTGGGTGTAGAGGTTCGGATCGATCGCAGACTAGTTGCTCGGTTGAAGTGTTGGCCAATTTGTCTGTTCCGACAAAGATCGTGATAATCGGAAGGCATTGTTTAGTCGTTTGTAATCCGTTTGAAAATAAACTTCAAAACTATTTTTCTCAGCGAATCGATAAATGTTTGCCTCAAAGCAAACAATTAGTCGAAGCGAAACATCTAATGATATCTAAAGAATAGTGAAGTGAATGGATGTCAGAGTGAATACAATTCTCGCGCATGTATTGCTGTATTGCATGTAATGCCAGTCCATTCCAGAGGCCTTCCAAAGCCCACTATCAACGACTGAGTGCATCCATTCTGACTCTCATCGCACAGTTGGATAAGAGTTAATATATTATTCCCATTAGTCGTTCGCTGAAGAGAATCAAATGTTGAGTCTCTTCCCCGAAGTCTGTTTGTGTGCCAATCAAACCATTTCTTGTTATGTTTCCGATTCTTATCTTATTTTTGATATCTTTTCACATATCTGTTGAATCAGTGGTCGCTTTCAATAGTTGTCAATTGGATTCTTCATGCGATCAGAGCTCAGTTCAGTGCAATAATACCTCTAACCTTTGCCTATGTCTGTCCACCACTAAGCTGTCCATCACTGGGGTATGTCTTCAGTTGTCAAATGTCAACCGAAGATGTATTCTATACCAGCCCTGTCTCCTAAACGCCCATTGCATCCTAAATAATGGTCTGGAAGTTGGTTTCGATGACATTAGAAGACGAGATCAGATTTGGCAGTCATTGCGCGAATGGGTTCTGATTAAGAATCAAAATCTTCTGGCGTTCTGTCGGTGCGACCAATCCCAACTTAAGACTGATTGTAATTACAAAGTGATCGGACGGCAGTGCACTCATCGGATCCATTGTTCACACGCTGTCGTCCACAGCCTGTGTTCTAACGGTGTCTGCACTTGTAATCAAACTCATTATCATTTCGATGACGATTGTCTGCCAAAGAAGTATTTGGAACAGACCTGCAGTGATAGTACCGAATGTCAGTCCAACCTCTACTGTCGGTCCTCTTTGTGTCGCTGCAGAAAGAACTATGACTTCGACATTAAGTCGAGTGTTTGTGTTAAGTCTTCAGACGAGACCAACGACTCGACGTCTTCTATCAATGGAAGCAATATATGGGACGGAATCGCAAAAGTGGGCGGTTTTATCATAATTATAGTTTTGATGCTTTTTCTCTGCACTAAAAAAGAATCGGAACTCAAAAACGAGTCCATAACAGGAAGTCATAGGCGACGGACGAACAGCACCAGAGCTCGACAAAGAAGTTCTTCAATCAATTCTCACCGACCACTCACCCAAACCTCATCCAATGCGAGCCGTTCTTCGGCGTATCGGACGTTCGAAGAGCCGATTCCCATCAAACAAACCATAATAATGCCATCGCCGGCACAACTCATAAGAAGCCTTTCTTCGTCTTCAGATGAAGTCGTTGATTACAATCCCTACCAATTCGATACTCTATTCCCACAGCAATCAGATAACGACGACCCGCCTTCGTATGAGGATGTGGTCAAAGATAAACCCTAATAGACGTCATATCAGATCCTTTACTGAAATACCATTCTTTCCGCTAATTAACAATTGTTCGGCCGTTCGGTAAATAATTGGAATCCTTTTACAAAACAATAATCGCTTTATATTCGAGAGAATTCTCTCAAAACATATATTTTATAAAAACAATATTAAATGAATTAAATATTTAATTGAATTCAAACTTTTCCTCCGAACCAAAGCTATTATATAAGGACTGAAAATCGATAATTCATATGACATTTAGAGGAAGGCCTGAAACCTGGAGGTCGGGCTCAATGGCATTCTGAATGACATTCTAATGCTAATCGTTAGGCAATCTGTTTATCATAATTGAAATCCGCTGAGAATTGATTTGAGAATTGCTTCAAAGTTTCGATTCAGTGTTTTCTTAGACTAAGAAAGTCTTTTCGTCTCATAATTTGGTGTCAATTATCAGATGAGATGTCAGTTATGTCAGAAAGTCTTATGTCTTATGTCAGATCTGATTTGTGGCGACGGATCAAAACAAATCTAATAAGACTTTTCGACCAAATCTTTAGAATTCCTGATCTATAATAAGTATTTTTGAAGCGAATCTCTATTAAGTTATAAACCAATTCTTGCAATAAATTAAATCAAAGTTACAATCGTTTCGTCGAAACTGATCCGCAGTTTCATAAAGTTTAACACCGATTGAATCACTTCGAGCCTCGAATTATGTCTTGGATTCACTCGAGATATGAAGTAAAGATCGCAAAGATATAGCTCTCATATAAATGCCTTGATTTCACTCAATTAACTAAATTGACTCTAAGCTGATGGAAATGGTGAAGAAGAAGATGATGTCTGTAATGATCGCAAAGATGAGTGAATTTACAGCCAAAACGACCCAAATCTCAATCATTCCTTTCATTCCTTTTACTGTCAAAAGTGTCACATATTTACAAAAGGTTTACAATCGATATAAAAAAGATTTTATCGAATTTAATATGTTTTTAATACTTTTACAAAAATACTGAAACCATTTGGAAATCTCATGAACTTTCTGTTAAATCACTCGATTGTCAAAAATTTGGTTAAAAGTTTGTTTCGGTTGTGATTTATTGCTGTTATCAATGCCTCAAATGTTATAAATGTGAACCTTATTTACAAAATTAATATAAATTACATAAAAATTCAATTTGTTATTCAAATTACTTATAACCACAATATATATCTATATATTTATAATGAAATATACGCCAAAACAACACAAACTCTGCATTTGATTAATCACTTTTAGTTTAATTCACAAAATGCTTCGTTTGTTTCAGACATTTGTTGTTTAAGAATAAATTTTATTTTACCTAAAGTTCTGAATAAATGAAAAATTGTTAAATCAATTGAATGTCAAATACAAATGGAATCACTTATTGGAACAAATCGTTAGAGAATCGGAACAAATCGATGGCAATCAGTCTTTCAGATCAATAAGGAGTGCCTCTAAGATCAAGAGTAAGTTCTTAGTGACGAAAATTGATCCCAAATTGACAATCGATGGCAAAGATTATTGCGATAACTGACGAATGAGGGCTCGAATCCAATCCCTATCTGAACCTTTAAAACCTTCCAAACCTTTCAAACCTTGCAAATCATATCCAATTTGTTTGCATTAATTATAGTCGACAGTGAGAAACGATAACATTTGTTCAAACATTCAAATACAATAATCTTTCGCTCGGATACTAATTAACCCGCGTTTGCATAAAAAACGAGAATAACTTCTTTTTGTGTTTAGTTTCAACGAAAACGCAACGAATTATTCTAATGTCTTTGAAATTTATTCCAAGAGCTAAACATTTTATGTAAATTCTCATCTCATTTATTCTTCAAACGATTCACTAGACATATGGGCACAGAATAGATCTCAAAGTGGAATCTCTTGTATAAGTGCTGTAACGCTATTGTCGACAATTTTATTGATATATTTTTCAAATGCAAACCTGGTTTCAGATTG
>JAQGAJ010000125.1:0-20808 GCA_034689365.1 Liebstadia similis | reverse complement strand
TCTATTACTTTTAATGGAAATTATTTTATTACCAATTATTTCAATTGAATTATTTAAGCAAAAAAAGTTCAGAAGTTTTGTCAAAATCTAAGGTTAAGTGAATTAAATGAACTCAGTTTACAGTAATTCAGTATTATTTGACTGAATTCGTGGAAACAATTATATGAAAAACTATAAGAATTTTCTTACTTTTGGTCACAAACGATGAGACAATAAAAACAGTGAAGACTTTTGACACAACTATTGTCTTGATTTATGCAATAGTGGGCATCAGTTCTGATGTGTTCCACACTTTATCATCAAATACGGCAACACTTGAGACCAGTCTTTCAATGAGTGGCGAACCGTTTGACGAAATGCAAAACTCGTCTCACATTTGAGTCTTCTCTCAGTGAAAAGTATTCTCACAACTGATCCAAACCATAGCCATAGCCATAACCGGCACTTACAACCAATTAGAACAACACAAGACAATGACGACATGAGTACCCCGATTATTGACGGCTCCGCCCCAACCCTGATATCGTTGTCCTGTGAGAGGCGACCAGAGTTGCCAATACGTGAAGAACAAGCCGTGACCTGAAATACGCGATCATAATTTGATTTATGTCACAATTATCTCGCGCTCGCCTCTGCTTATGCCTAATCATCACTAATCATGAATATTCAACACAACTTTCAAATCCAATAACCAATACAATCAACTATTATATTATAAAAGTTTGCAAATTTGGTCTAAAATACAAATATATTATATATTGAGATGGGTTTGGCTTCGAAGCAAGTCTTAGGCAGTTATTGTGTAGCGTTTGATCTCTGAAAAGAACTGGTCTTCTTCTTGGAAGTCACTTCTCTCGAGATGAACAGAGCGATCACAATAAGGATAATCACTGCCAAAGCTATAATGATCACAATGAAGATGATAAACAGTGAAATGTCTTTGTTCTGGTGATGACTACTCAGTTCCAATTGGCCGTCCTTACAGTTACCGATCATTTCGGATATGGGTTTCGGTTCGCATCGTTCGTACGACTTGTCATTCAACTGCACTCTGCAGTAATACTGACCTCCGAAGAGATACCAATCGGTTCCGTGAATGAAAGCGGCCTCAATGTCCTTTCCGCGAAGGAGAACGAACGGCAAAGAAACGTCTATTTCTCCCCTATTGTCGACATCGACTAACTTTATATTCTCGTCCTTCTGTACTCTTATCTCCAAAAGGCCCGAACCCATGTGATCCACTATTAAACTGATTCCACTATCTTCATCATAGTTCCATCTGCGGTACAATTAATAAGACTTTGGTGCCGACCACAAAGTCTACCAACTCTATAATCTTTATTGGTCACCAATTTGTGGTCATCGATACGAATAACCCAATCCTTTTCCAAAATTCACTTAAAGAATAAAAGGGAAAAGTTGATAATCTTAAAGTCTGGGCGAAGACCTGAATTGGTTAACTCGAGGAAATTAGGATCAGCTTTGGTGGTATAGACGAAGTGAATGGGACTTTGGATGTCTTTGTCCCAATCTTCGAGACCAGTGACCGACTCGAGCGCCGGCTGTGTAGACATCGAATCGATCACTACAGCTGTTCAGCGTTTAATACATTCATACGTATGGATTGTGTTATTGACAAAGAGGTCGTTATCTTTTGGCCGAAAGGACCGCAGAGTCCACTTTGAAATCGACTAAATTTTGGTCACAAATCTATCGATAGAATCAATGATTTATTAGATTCAGAACTTTTCAAATCTATTTATTGAAATACAAAACCTTCAAATCCTATGAGAGAAAAACATTTTTGGAGGTTTTGTAGGACAACAGCCCCTCTCAAACCCCACCCCAACAAGTCATACCCCCTAATAGGGGGCCCCTATAATCGGGAAACAAGTCTAGAATATGGCACGTTTTTTCAACAAACTAACCGAACTCAACCCTAACCGAAATCAAATTAGAGATAAAGTTGATTGTTGCAAACTCAAAAAGCTTTATATTCTAGACTTATGGCTAATCAGAGCCGATATCAAAAGAGAGGCCAAAGTTTGTCAATTGTTTGTATTAAATGTTTGTTTTGAATAAAGCGCTCAAATGTTTTGGCGCTTCAGTTGTCATAACAACCAGTGATCGAGTGATTGAGCGCTCAGTCGAGTCACGTGACTGACGAGAGTTCGTTGAAAATAATGACTCAATCGGCGGACAATCGATGGCTTTTCGACTTAAGCCGACTGATGGACAGCCCATCCAAGAGGGACGGCATCGGTAACTGTGAGGAGCTGTGTCTGAGACAGAAGGGGACGAATCTGATCCGAGACATCGCTCAGACATATAGATTGTAAGTGCGACTCACACTCTGACCCAATAAACACGTGTTTTGTACGCGATTTCAATTAACCGAATGTCCCGTTCCGTTGAACAGTCGGCCAATCATTATGCAGACCGCTATGGTTTACTTCCACCGCTTCTTCACTCTCAGGTCATTCAAGAGATTCGATGTCAACGTAAGTCTAATACCGATCTGTCGTTCAATTGACGACTGTTTGGGCTCTGATTGCGATCAAAGAGACAATTGTTCTGACCTTTCGATCAATGATTCAATCGATTTAAACATTGTTTTGTCTCTAATGTGAATCAAATTAATTGATTGAATGATTTCATAATCGCAAGGATTTCAATGACATTGCGGTCTATGACTCAGCACTTGTTGTTATCGCCCAAACAGTTATCGCAAAACATTTAACTTTTGATTTAATGTCTTATCCCTTACCACGACTGTAGCGGATGGCGATCTGTTCCCTGTTCTTGGCATCCAAATGGGAGGATCACCCGATCCCCGGAAAGACTATCGTTAAGATGGCGGTCGCCGTAAAGCCGAAGCCGAAGCTCATCGCCGATCCGATCACCTCAGAGGTAGTTAACCTGAAATACATTTGACTTTTTTGAACCATTTATTGGTTTCAATCTGAAGTCAATCGAAAAAGAGACCGAAAGACTTGTCGGAAACGAATCAGAAATGTTGTACACATTCGGGTTCGACCTATCGATCAAACACTCGCTGCCCATAATCATTGAGTCTGTGATACCGAAGATCATACAGAAGAACGCCTACATTATTAACGCGGATTTGTTACGAATGACCACAATTTGTCTACAATTCAAGCCTTCATTCATCGCCTGTATTTGCATTTACCTCTCATCCACTTTTCTTCACCGACGGGTAATCTGATTCCAGGTTAAGGGATGTGATAACCAGGTCTTTACTCTTTAGAACGAACTTAGCATCGATTGGTGTCAGAAAATTGATCCCTCGATACAACTGTCAGACGTTGAAGAGAAGGCCCAACAATTCATAGATAAAGTAGTTGAGACTCATTTGACGTTCGATGAAAACAATACCAGTCACTCAAACCCAGTTCAGGCCAGTCCTGACAGCGCTTATTCAAGCGGTACTTCACCCGAATCGGTCGACACCGAACCGGTAATGAGAATATTGTTTTCATTATTCGATTCAATCAATTATTTGGTGTTTTTGTTGTCTTTCGGCCGACAAATAGCAATCGAATCGTTCGAAACTCGACGCGAAATCTTACAGTTTGTTAAACAAATGCAAAGAAGTCAATAATAACAGAAAGCGATCCTTTGAGAAAGTGTTTGATCAATCACAAGCCAGAGAAAGGTCTCTACACTCAAAAGCCATTCTTAACTATGGGCCGCATCACTCGACCAAAGGCTCAAACGGTCACAATGTTTCGGTCCCTTCGATGCCTCATCCAAGTAAAGACCGGATCCCTAATCCCCAGAAATACCACAAAGTTGTCAATTCGAATGGCGAAGCGAACAGAAGAGCTGTTCAGACGCCGACCTCAGCTCAAGTGGCCGTTAGTTCGGCGCCAAACCAAGTGAAAAGTTCCTCAACAGTGACTGACCCTTCGCTTATATGTAAAAACCAATTTAAAAAACTCAATCTTAAAATAACTATTTCAACAAATGCCGACCCGCGGACCACAGACAAGAAGCGAGTGGTCTGTTCCGAGCCGTTAGTCAACTCGACTCACATCACGACTTAAGCGAACGTATTTCTCGTATTCCGTGTCCGTTCTCTTCTCAAATCTTTTGCTGATTATCTGCAATCGCCTTAAGTTTGAAATCGTTTTTCCTCTCATTATCTTTGTTTCGAATTTCGATTATTTTTATATCAATTAAACCAAAAAATAGTTACTTTTGTGATACAAATAATGTCTGAACGTTAAGGAAATGTTAATTTAATTTTAATAATTGCAATAATAATAATTGAAAAATGTATTTAATATCTAATTCGTTAATAAATACTTTTATAGTAAGTCAGACATTACTCAGAAGAGTCTTCGCTCTCCAGAGCCGGCAGAGGAGCCGAGCGGTGATCTTCCGGGAGCGGGCGGTCTGGACATCGCTGACGGCCAACAAGAACTCCATTGTTATGGATTCGGGCATTGTTTTGATGAGACACTCGATCAGATCCATTGGCATGAATTGCAATATTTTGTGCGAATCTTCTTTCACACAAAGAATCAATTGCTCTAAGAATAGGATCGGAATCAAAGTTCGGTGACTTATAGTAGAGTCGGCCGCTATTTCTTTGAGCAGACGAAGCAAATCGACGATCGCCTTATAGATCGGTTCGTTAAGCATCTGAAGCCGAGTCTTGAGGTCAGTCTCAGCGGTCGGCCGTTCGAACGAAAAGGGAGTGTTGTTTATCCGTTCAATAGTCGACTGGAGGTCTATATCCGAGTCAGAGCGCAAAGCCTTCGTCGGTCGAACTGAACCCGAATTCGACTTAAAGTCAATGTCCATCGGCTCTGAATCTCCGGCCATCTCCTGATGATAGTGTCGTTTGCGGCCCAACCGCTTGGGTTGACGTGATTTGCGGCCGCACTCGACTTCGGTCAGAGCGTCATATATTGTCATAACTGTCAGTCGTATTATTGCCGAGGCTTTGGGTTCGGAAAGGAATTCCTGTTTACTCTCATTCATGAGATAATTGGGCAAAACATTAGTGATAAGCGCGAGAGCGCACTGTTCAATGTCCATATGGAACAGACCGAACACGAGATCAATGGCCCGATTCAGGTCTGAAGAGTTGTCAAATTTGAGGATTTGTCGGATCAGAGTATCGGTAAACCATTGCGGGCCTCCGATGCATAACAGAGTGTCCATATTGTAGATAGTCTTGAGGTCGAGCCACGACCGCTCGTGAGCGCCCGCGAAACTCGTTTCCATCAGTTCCCAGAGCGGAGTCTTAAGTGTCAGACCATTAGAAAAGGTAGAAATGGTTGACTTGTTTTTGCTCTGTTGTCGTGGATGTAAATCATTGAACATTTTCTTAATTATATTTGCCATTAATGTCGACCTAGAATTGAGATAATGTTGAAAATCGAATCATTAAACTAAGTTCAAAACCAACCTTTCCTTATAGAAAGTGTTGGACTGTTCTCCGACGGGACTGTTTCCGAGATCGGGGTTTGGATTGGACTCATTGGTCAGCGGCGCTGTGAACTGTTGCAACATATTCATCGGTTTGAGGCGCTCTTTGTGGTGAAGAATATTGATGTATGAGCACAACCAGGCGCTGATCACCACTGGAAGCGAACACATCTTACTCTTGACATTGTCCAGAATTACTTTGACATTGTCTGTGCTGATGGCGTCGTATTCCCAAGCAATCAGTATCTCTTTGATAGCCAGCGGAGCGTTTATGCAGACCTGAGACCGAAATGGTTAGACAAGAGTCGAGAGAACCTGAAGGCAGACCTCATGCCATTTGACAAGACTTGTGCGGAACTCGCCCTCAGTTGAAGTGAATTGGTTGAGAAGAACGTCCACCTTCTGAGGGTCGCAATGGGTGAGCAGTGCGTTCGGGCATTTATATCTACCACCTTCGGTGAGGTTGTCCTGACACCAGGTGGCAAAGAAAGAGTCTTTAGTGCCGGCACTCATTGTGATTATATCAGTTCCGTAGTGCTGAGCGATTGTGCAAAGTATCAAAAAGGTTATGTCGAAGAGAAGGGCTCTGGTCTGTGACGCCCGTCCGCCCTCACCCGTCGCCTGTTTGTTAAACTCATTGAATTCAATCAATTTTGTTGTGAAACTCAATAGCTTTCCGGTGGCGGCGGCCGCGCATAGGATTATCTCAAAGCTCTTCTGCATATGACATAAGACACCGAAGAGCGCCTCTTGGTTTTTGCTGTAATCCGAATCCAATGTCTTCAAAATACTGGTAACTGTAGGTTCGGCTCGAAGTATAAGCAGTGGACCCGTTTGTGTCGACGACTGCTGATCGGTGTTCGGTATCCGATAGGACTGGGATTCGCTCTTTCGCTTTGCCATCAACTTCTCGACCTTTGCGGACGATATGAGCTCTGCTTTGCTCAGCTCATTGAGCAGACCCTTAACACAATCGCAATTGGATTTACTGTCGCATAAGTCAAGAAGTGGTGAATAAGTCAACAGTTTTTCTAAACCCGTTTCCATGTCATTCACGTTCTGAGTCTTCAATGAGTTAATTGAATTGAGTTTTGCGAACAATTGCGGAACTTTTAGGAAAAGAAAAGCCGCCCAAGAGTTGAGATACGAGTTGTGTTTGGGATCTTCGAGCGAACCGCTCGCGTCTACCAGTCCTACAAGACATGAGCGGATGATTTCGCAGTAGAGATCAGACAATGGAATGTCGTTGAACTTGGCTATCATCAGGATCTGTGATACACAGACCTGGATGTCTGACGCGGGGTTGAGAACAGCGTCGAAGGCAATGATTGTGTTGAGTGAGGCATAAGATGCAGGTTTTGATGACTTGAAGTCCAAAGATGTGGTCAATTGTTTGGAAGCAATGATCGCGGGATTGCATTCAAGCCATTCGATGCTCTGCTTGAAAGCCATTATAGCGTCGATCGGCTAAGAAGTCGAAAGAACTCTTAGTTTCAATTGTCTTAAACTCAAATCTCATGAAATACCTCTCTATTGAGCAGAAGATTGTAAGCCATCGACAGTTTGCTCTCATTGTCGGTCTGTATTTGAATGAATTGATTGAATGTCTGGTTGTCTTCAAGTTTTCCCACATAGAAGAGAGCCTTCAGGAAAGACGAAGAACTGATGAATGACAGGAATTCGGCTGATTTCTCGATGATTCCGATGAAGAGCGAAGAATCCGATGTATGTAATGATTGGAAGTTCTGCTGATTCTGAGCAGCATTTGAGGGCTGTTTTGATTCTTGGAGTTTATTGAGAGCTTGATTTAGCGCCAAATGAAGCCACAGAACAATAGATATCATCGCTTTGGACAAACCGATACACTCTTCTTCGTTGCCGTGACATGAGATCCGGTCCTTGTATTTGATGATAAACTCGAGCAGAAAGTGAATGCATTGCGGTTTAGACCAGTCTTGGTATTTGGCCACTGAGGACAAGACAGAGCCGTAGGACACGATCTGACAACTGATGCAATGGTTCAGGTATGACATGAAGAGGTGGTTCGGCGCCGGACCGATGAGGGCCTGTTCGAGGATACAGTCCGCGAGATCGTAGACATCGCCCGACACTCCTCTCGGGAGCACTCGCTTTATGTTTATTCCCCACAAGACTTCAGTCCATCGCTCTCTCCATCCCTTCAACAGCAAAGACTTTATGAGCGATGTCTTCGACGTCAGCAACTGTTCCATCACTCGTACGGTAGGACCAGTTTATCGGTGATAGTCTTGTGATATCTTCGGACGAGTTTCTGTCAAAAGTCCGTCAAAGAGTTTATTTGTAGTCATAATTCCTGTTAGGCTTTGGGCTCTTTTCATATCATATTGTCATTAGTTTCAAAGCAATCACATATATATAAAAGTAACAAAACATCGCGAATATAATCCATTTAAATTGATTGATTAAAATACCTTCAATTAACTTGATTAAAATGACAATCACACCATGCAATGAAGATTATCATTGCTCATTGACTGGAAATATTCGGTAGACTAAAGACTAGTCCAAACAAATTGAATCAAAAGAACTAATAATTCAAATTCATATTCAAATCCAAACGTAATTTGTTGTTCAAAGAGAGCCAAAGACTTCCCTTTCCTTTACAAGTCTATAGTGAAAGACACGCGATATCAACACTCGTGATGTCCGAAGTGAAGAAGAAGTCCGCGGCAAAGACCGCACCGAAGACTGCGCCGAAGACCGCACCGGCCGCCGCTGCTCCTGTCAAAGAGCCCGTCAAGAAGGTGAAGAAGTCGTCCCGACGCGGAAAGTTCAATACGGCCACACCGGGAAGGTATGAACCCATTGTAATCCGATCGCCGATCAATTGTCTTCTGATCACAGGCTTTACGTCAAAGCAGTTTTCACGGGTTATAAGAGAGCTCTTCGTAACCAAAGGGAAAACACAGCTCTTCTCCGACTCGAAGGAGTGAACCGACGAAAGGAAGTAGACTTTTATCTCGGAAAACGAGTCGCTTATGTTTATAAGGCCAAGACGTGAGTCCTCTTATTGTCGATTGTGTCCACTTTAACACTACTTTTCCCGTTCAGGAAGAGCCCGATCCCACGTCGAGATGGAAAAAAGAGCAAATTGAGGGTCATCTGGGGAAAGGTCACCCGAGCTCACGGAAATTCGGGTGCCGTTCGCGCGAAGTTCGCCCGCAATCTGCCGTCTGTTGCCATCGGACGTAGGGTTCGGGTAATGCTATACCCGTCGAGAATTTAATCATTTCTATCTTCACTTTAATTTGAAAATAAACTAAAATTACAAACATTTGACTATTAATTAATTTTTACAAAGTTTTTGGACTCATTTGAGTCGAGTGTTGTGTTATCTAAGGGTTGACTCGACTTAACACCGGATTCACTGATGGGATGCCTAATGGTATCGATGGCACTGTCCCTATACAAGAGGAAGTGGGCCTGAATTCTGGCCATTGATATAGGATTCGGATCAGACCTAACGTGCGCTAAGAACTGTTCGGTTAAGTGACTGTCGTTCGGATAAAACCGATTGAAAGCCCGTCTGATTTGATTGTCAGAGGCGTTACCGATAAGCACTTTGATGTCTACCCTTCCCGGACGGGTCAGAGCACTGTCCAGTGCTTGGATGTGATTAGTGGTCATCATAACAATACGGGCATCACTGCTAATCACTCCGTCCAATGCATTCAAAAGTCCAGAATAAGTCACTCGACTCAGTCCTTCATATCTCTTGAGATCTACAGCATTAGGACTACGGGTCGCGACCGCGGCGTCGATGTCTTCCAAGAGGATTATGGCATCTTTGGGCGCGTTGTTCAGCAGTTGAGTCAGTCTGTCGTCTGTGAGGGACGGGTCGGCGACATTCAAAACACATATCGAGTAATGCAAGAGTCCAGCCAATGAGAAGATGAACGAAGACTTTCCTGAGCCGGGAGGGCCGTAGAAGAGGTAACCCCTGCGATAGGGTATTCCTCTGTCGTGATACCACTTTTTGGAGGTAATGAAGTTATACAAGTCATTGGTGATTAGTTCCGCGACTCCGTCGGCCAATATTACCGATTCGATCGGACGTTTAGGTCGGGAGTGACCGAACGGTCGCCACTCGTGACCGTAGGCTATATATGTGGCCGTTTTATCGGCGCTTTCTTTCAGTGCTTCATCTCTGGCTTCATTAAAGATCTGGAAGAAGACTGTTTTGTCGCGTCCGAGAGTGGTCAGAGTGACTAATTCGAAGGGAACGCCGGCCAAAGCGTCCATTTGTTCGCGACGGCGCTCACACTTGAATATCCTTCCGTTGAACCGAAAGAAGTGAATTCCCGGCGACGGCACAAAACCGAATCGAGAGCTCACACGTCCGGCCTCGTCCTCCACGAAGTCTGTATTGACGGCCACGTGCTGTGCGTGTCGGGAGTGCCGTGAAATCCAGGCCAATACCCAATGAAAGCCCTTGTCTTTACTGTTGACCTCACATGTGGTCAAAGCGTAACGATTGAAGCCATTCATCGATAGCATCAGACCTTTGCGGACGACGGCCAGACCCGCAGTGACCCCAACCAAACCGAAACCGGCGCCGAAGTAGGGGTTCGTCTGCAGAGATGATATCAACTCTGACCAACCCATTGGTCCACACGTGAGGACTGTTTACAAACAATTTGAAGATTTGTTCACAAATATTGTTACAAAACTTTTTGTATCGATTCGGTCGTCGAAGAAGTTTAGTTCAGTGAAGAGTTTAAGTGAATTCGATGTAAGACAAGACTGAATTCGGGTTCAATTGAAGCCAAGAGAGAGCTTATCCCAGATTTGATGGCCAGTGGATCCGCAATGAGCCGAATGAACATACATATAAGGATCTATATCTCAAATTTGAAAGTGTTGTCCCGAAACGGCCAGACTTTCAAACCTTACCGATGTTCGTAAGACGGGCAGACGTATGGCACGTATCACACCCGTGGCTGCGGCCGCTTCTGTGCCTTCTTCGGAGACTTCGATGTAAGCCTTATGTATGACTTCAGACACTTCCAAATCGTGTCTTCAGTTTTGGGTGAGATTTCACACATTTATTGCATCTCTAATAGAGTGAGACATAAGTTGTGATCACTTGTTATGCAATGCGAGACTCGACTCAGACCTCACTTCAAGGGATAGTCACGTGATTTAAAGGTCTGTTTTTGTTTTGTTTTGGCGTTTGTTTTCAAAATACGATCCGATCTGTCATTCATTTAATTCCATAATGGGATTCAATTTAGCAAAAGGTATGACAATTAAGACAATAATCATCAATAAATTGGTAATCAATGTCTTCGCCCAACAGTTCATCGGATGTCCAATCGTTTTGCCAAAACTTTTCGAAGGAATAATTTTGTGATATATATGAAAGGTATGAAACGATTTTAAGGATGATATGAATATCGAGTTCTTTTTATAGAATTATTCGGCAAAAAGGGTTGTCTAAGTAATAATGACTGCAAATACTTCACACAGAGAACAATGGATTACTTGAATGTCGATATTGAGTACTATAACAAAGACAACTTCAACCGCAATGTCAGAGGTAATTACCTTGTTACCTTGTTGATTGCTTTAGTCATATAATATGAATGCGCAAGCTCAGCCGAGCCAGGGGGGGATCAGGTGAGGGATTTTTCACAAGTCCCGAAATTGGTCTCGACCGCGTAATCCAGTTAAATTTAAGCTTAATATAACAGAATTAAGCCGTTCTTTCGCTATTTAGCCTCAATTAGGTCTTAATTACATTAATTTATGCTAAATTGTGGTTAATTATGGTTAACTTGAGCTTTAGTTCCGTTTAAATCCGGTTCCGACAGCCATTTTGCGGCTAAGGTCTAGTTTGGGTCGATTTTTGGCTCATATCTTATCATTCATTTCACAGAAGAGGTTCATAATTACGATCGCAAACTCGACAATGAGATAATGAAGTGGGTTATGAATGCCAACAACTCCAAGAGCATTGTCTTCACCCGATTTATCAATTTGTTGGCTCTTCTCGAATACCCGAAAAAGGGTTACTATTTCTCCGAAAGGCAATCATTCGGTCAAAGATATGGACGCGATTGGGAGTTAAATCGTGTGGTCTATAAACCCGATCTGTTGTTTATACGTCCGACCAAAGGCACGGTTAAGTTGAATGTGAAGATAAAACCACGGGAAAGATATGATGTAAAAATGCCCATTGTGGCCATATTACCCATTGTGGCTTAACTCAGATCTAATTCTATTTTTCAGGAACTCAATCGCGACAATAACTTTTGCCAAACCATAATCGAATCGATCGGTTCCATAGTTTATAACAAACTTTTCGTCGGTTCTGATAGAAAAGTGATGTCACTCTTAATGAGAGACAAAAAGTTTTATTTCTTTGAAGTCGAAGCCAACGACAAATACATCGAAGAGTTGTCACAAATCGATAGAAACAAAAGACAAGAAAAACTTAAAATTAAATTATTTTCACCGACCGATGGCCTCGACTTCGATAACGATTCTCAAAGACTCCACGTTTTGGAACTCTTATTAGATATAAAACAAAAATCGTATTGAATTACAAAATCAATGAACAGGTCTTCGATACTAATTATAATTATCCAAAGAATCGCAACAATTATGAAGTGATTGACTAAAGTCTAACCCAAATCGTGCCAAACAATAATCACCAAAACCATTGTCTCATAACTCAAACACATTATAATTTCATAATTTATTCTTATAATTAAATTTGTGAAGAAATTCCAATTTCCCATAATTTTTGGGCCAATTTTTTGGAGTTTTTCATAGCATTTGTTTCATTGAGAACAGAATCTGATTTATAGACTGAGAAGAGTTCGTAGGGATAACAAGAAATGGTAGTCCTCTGAAGACTATCCCACGTATGACACGGTTTGTTGAGTTTGGATGAATTGCAAAAACAATTGTTTATCAGGTTTTGAATGAAGTTTCCGGAAATAATACTGGGATAGGACTCCAGTTTGAAGGCCGACCCCCGGGGCTGCAGTTTTTTGCCCTATAGAACAATACTGATTAGGAGAAACAGACTGATTAAGAACTGACCGAAGAGTCCTCAAACCAAATGACGTAACAGTACTGAAGAACACCGTCTGACCAGATTCGGGTCAGCTGTCCGTCGGTCAGAGCAGTGTAGGCCTCGTATATCATGTTTATTATACAGACATTTGTGTCATACGAAGCCGTTTCGATCGGAGCGGAGATCACTTCGTTCACTGTCCTATCGATGTATAGGAATCCGACCAAACCCTCGATGTCGACGTCCACTCCCAGTAGAGTCATATTCCTCTGACTCTTCACCTCAAGGAATGGCAGATAATCGGAGAATACTTTCATACAATAGAAGACAATCTCATTAAACAGGTTTGTGTCCAAAGTCTGTGCTCTGAGTATAGTTGTGTTGAAGAAGTCGAAGACAAGTGTCTTATAGTTGTGCCGAAAAGTGTTATTAATGGCCGCGAGTTTGGCCTCTGTTTGGAGATTAAGTAGATTTTTGTCAGAATCTGTCAAAAACTCAAAGATTTTGATGTCTTGTAGTTTTGTCAGATTATTCAGAAGGGATTCGAAGACTCTTTCTTTGATCAGATTCTTCTTTAATATGAATTCTTTGAGTTTTTTAATACAATTCTCTAATTGAATGACTGTATGGCAACACTTCTTGACATTGGGCTCATTCACCAGACTATCGATGACACCAATCAATAGCATTAGGTTTGAGGAAAAGTCGGTCGGAATCTGGGTTTGAATACAATGGTTATTATAATTTATATCATTTGATATTTTCATACTTCACTTAATACTATGAAATAGAGTTTGTCTTTAATTGTGATCTTTCTGTAGACATACGGAACCAACACTTTCTGGTCATCACTCGACTGAAGAAATACCAGAAATTGGTTATGTTTTGGATTCTTCCTATGAGTTCCTTCTCTTAGACTAAGTTTCGAGAAGTTGTCGAAATAGGTCTGACGTTCGCCACTAAATGACTCGCTTTTTCTTCGGTTGAGTTCTTGTTTGGTCTTCGGGTCGGCTTCTGTTCCGGCATTGAGAGTATGGGCCAACAGAACCATTAACAACATATCCCCTCTCGATATCTTGGATTGACTGCCACTACAAAAGTGAATAACTGATAGCTAATTAACAACTAGTGATAGGATGTGGTCGACAATCACCTCGAGAGTGAACTGATGTACTTCAGACCATAGAAGAGGTAGATATGACTCGCGTTCTCAACTGAATATTTCAGAATCGCCTGAATTTTCGTTAAGACTTTCTGAAGAATATTATTGCAAGTCTTGAGTAATTCACTTCCGACCAGAAGACGTTCCAAAGACTTAAGAAGGAGATTGGTATCAATACTTTTTTCAATTATCATGGTTAAATTACTCACTTCTAACATGAATGTCATACTTTGCGATAATGTCTTCCAGTGATCAATCATTTTAAAGACAGTTTGGATCAGATTTGGATCACTGACTAAGCAATGGATGACCGGACCGGACATGAATTGAATGATTTGAGCGAATATATTGACCTTTCTTTGCATAATTAATTGGTTTTCATGGCTCTCATAGATATATAATAAGAAGAATTCGCGATTCTTTCAAAGTTTCAAGAAATCAATTATTGGAAAAATAGACAAAGTTTTCATACCTTGGAATAAACGGCTCTCATATTGGGAATGCAGTCGAACTTGAGGTCAAACCCATTGGTCAGGTATTTGTGGGAAACGACAAATGGTGTGACGAATACTGAGAGAAGATTCCTCAGCGTCTCGTTATTGTTGGAATCGTGACAATTGGTTCCGATTCCGGTCAGAGTCGCGAATCGGAACACATGTTCGGCGAAGTGTTTATCGCATTTGATTGATATCAAGTTGTTTTGCGGATCAAACACAAGCAGTGCTTCCATTTGTGTCTCGGTTTAGGACAAACACTATTCAAACAAAACTTACATAATATTTGAAATATTGGGTTCACATCGATAGCCATTGACACCCATCTCGTTGTGCATCGAATCGCACAGCACTTCGATTCCTGTCCTTAAGTATAGGGTTTGTAATCAATACGAATCGAATGGTTTGTATTCATCAGAACTTTTATCTAAAAATACATTTTTTCGTATTTACATTAACTTATCTCTCAATGTCTTTCTGTTAATGTATTGACTTTTTGATGACATCGACACCAATCGAGACCTAAGAGACTAAATAAATGGACTTAAGTAGAGATAAAAGCGATCGACATTTCATTGCAATCATATCTTCATTTGAACCCATCCTTTGAGCACTTATTCCTATTGTTCACCTCTAAGTTATCATTAATATCAATTGTAATTGTTAACTTTCTTGGTTCAAATATTTAGCTAGCACATTATTCGATTTGAAAGTTATCTAGGTAAATGACATATTAACTTGGATTAGATTTTTAATTTATTTATTTATTCATCAAATATCAAAACATTTAAAGCAATGATTACTTTAATAATCATAAGTGCCTTAAAATAAACAATTCTTAGTCGAGAATCCAATCCAAGAGAATGTGAACCACAGATCGGTTCCAATGATCAGTCATATGAAGACGTCATTGATCTGAGTCTTCGTTTACTTCACTCTCTTATCGACAATATTTACAAAGCATTCAGTTTTCGACACTTTTTTGGTGAATATGTTTTGAACTTCAGTTTGTCTAACTTTTGAAGCGAATCCGTCGGTGACTGAAGTCTAGAGCCGTCGGCCGAATGAGTGGTCATCCGCTTCATTGTCCGCCCTCTCAGGCCAGACATATCTACTCCGAATCCAAAGCAAGACTTTGCGAACGGATCGCCGCAAACATTCAGAGCTGTGGTTCGGGTCAGTGCTGTCCGCCGGCCGTCCATTCATTCTTATAATCTAATTGTGTCTCTCTTTTAAACAGTCGTCCGTCAGATCGTAAAGGGATCCAAATCTTCAGATGTTAGTACTTTTCATGTCTTTAATGGTCTGATGTCTTGAATTGAATTACAGATCCTTTGGAACAGCTCTAAGAGTTTTGCGGCTCAGGAGACGGTCATCGAGAGTACGGCAACGGTTAAGATAATTGATTACCATTTAAGACAAATGTCTTATCGATTATGTCTTTATCACAGAATATCAATCGATTGGAGATATCGACCAAACAGTTCGGAATGCAGTGAGTCTTCACTTTGTGACCATTGATTAGGTTTATGACATATTCTTCTTCTTCTTTAGGTTAGAAGATATCAATAAGAGGTAAGTCTGTTGTTTGAAAGTTATCTTTTGATTAATGGTTAAGATGTTGTCAAACAGTTGTCAAAAGATCGAAGAATTAGTTCAGAAGATTAACTGACATCTGATCTGTTGTCTCAGCTATTGTTAAAGTGTGTGTAAATTGTGATAATGTGTGACATCACCGGTGATAATGGAGTGAAGGGGTGTGACAAACACGCGACCAAACTCTCCTATCAGGACAAGTATGACATTATCTGCAAAATCGAAAGAGGAGTCAATCGGAAGCAATTGCTCGTCGAATATAATTTGAAACGATATTCAAATTTGACAAACATTTTGAAAAACAAGTCCAAAATCATAGAACGGGTGACACAATCGACAGCTCAGTCTTCGCAGAAGACATTCCGATTGAGAACCGCTCACTACGACAAAGTGGAAGAAGCGTTGGTCTTATGGGTCAAACAAATGATACTAAAGAGAGTTGAGTTGAGTTCTGCGGATATCCTTCAAAAGGCCAAAGAGTTTGGAACTGAACTCGGATTCACTGACTTCGAGCCGACGACTGGATATCTGAATGGATTCAAGAGAAGAAACAATAGTTTATTTCCCGAAAAACTTCGAGAAAATGGTTGTTTCAATGAATCGGTGGCAACAAATTGGACACAAGAGTTGAATGAAGTGACAAATCACTACAAACCCGAAGATGTGTTTAGTTTACAAGAATTTCCGCTTTACTGGCGTTTATTACCGATCAGAAGCAAAGATAATAAATCTGAGGACAGAATCACTTGTGTTGTCATCTGTAATGCCTCGGGAAGTGAACGGAACTGTTCGGTGATCGGCAGTCATAAGAATCCGAGAGCTCTGAGAGGAGTCAAGTGTTTACCGCTTGACTACTACTCACAAACCGATTCTCTCATTGATTCTCATATTTATCGTCAGATTTTAGATAAACTGAATAAACAGATGAAGAATAATATGAGAAATATAGTGATGTTTGTAAACAATCGTATCTCTCATTCAAATGACACCCAATTCTCAAACATCAGAATCGAGTTCTTTCCGCCGAACTGTGAAATAGAATTACAGGTAATTGTCTTTGTTTTCTAAGAATCTTTCTCTCAAAACAATTCTTCAAAACTTATTCAGCCTTTAGATCAATGGTTTGTGATTTATGTGAAAAGATTATATCGAAAACAATTGACCGAACGTTTGATCAGTCGATTGGAATCGGGTTTGAATTTAGTGCCGAAAGACATAACTCTTTTGGATTGTATGTCAATTCTGGACAACTGTTTGCAATCGATTCCTAAGCAGACTATAAGTGATTGTTTCAAGAAATCAAATTTCAATTTCGATTCGATGACCGAAATCAGTGATTATTTCGAGGACTCATTCGATACGAGTCTTGACTTTTGGTCGAAACTAAACTCATTAACGAAAAGCAAATTCAAGACTTTTGATGATTACTTAAACATAGATAATAACGAAGTGATTGAATTCACCGGCCATTTGACTGATGACCAGATTGTCGAACAAGTGGTGAGACACGAGTCGAGTGTCGACGACGACCAGAGCGATGGCCTCCTGTCTGAGGAAGACTTATCTGACACTCAACTGATCGATGAATCCATTTCTACGGCCGAAGCGCTCAATGCTATCAGTGTTTTGCGGCGCTATTTCGACCAAATCGGTGACAACAGTGTTGACCAACAATTGATTGACATTCAGATGAGAGTCATCGACAATACGACGACCAATGGCTACCTCGCGCTCAGACATAACTATCAGTTATAAGTTATAACCAAACATCAAAACCAAAAACTAATTATTTCTAACATTTTTTACTCAAATTTTTATTTGATTTAAACTTATATTAAATTAAAAAAGAAAATCTAAAAAACATTTTTTGAGTTGAATTATGAAAAAATGGTATAATTTATTTCAATTGCGATATAAAGCTATTAATAGTATTTCTAATAAAACCTTTTCCTCGAGTTCTGTTGATTCTTCTGGAAGACCATAATTCCGACGACAACGCAAACAATGACTCCGATTATGGCACACAATATGATGAGAAACAACTTGAAGCCGGACATCGGCGGCGGTGGGTCTGGCGTGTGGTCGCGCGGCGGTGCGAACAGGGATGCGGACGGAATGATCTTAGAGAAGTCCTCCTGAGAAGCAGCCGCTCCTCCTGTCTGTTGCGGTGCTTCTAATTCGTATGTCTTGATTGAGACAATGTCGTGATTATCACTCAGGTCTCCGGTCGCGGCCGTCACTCCGAAGTAGTAACCGGTCGGCAGTCGGACTCCTTTAGCACTGAAACACTGTTTCCATTCGTCCGATCCGTCAATATTTGTTCTGACGGTAAGCACTTCGTTCTCGTATCTGATGGCCAGATGTGTGTCGTGTTCGGCACCTCTGAACTTGGATTCACAGCCGTCCAGCTCTGAGTGCGTGCCGTCCCTATCGTGGTCGTAATGAGCCGACCCGTTGTTGATCATCGCCGAAATGTATGGATGTCCGTGACTATGGATTCCGTTCTGATTGGCATAAGTGTCCAAAAACACACCCAAACCCACGAAATAGTCTGCATTTCCGAAGATTGGACCTGAATTGGGACAAAAAGTTGGGTCAAATTTGGAACTAATAGTTAGGACATTGAATACCACACCTGTTCTCATGGGATCCCTGACGTACCAGAAGGCCATCCCATCCCCGTAGAGGTCCTTTCCGTGACCGCTCACTTTGAATTGGATTTGAATCTCCCAGTTATGAAAATCAAAGGGCTGTTCATCAGTGGAAAAACCATTAAGGGATCAGTTTTGAGGAAATTATCGCTAAATTCATACAATTTTATTGAAGAGACCTCCGGTACGGCTCTGTTGGTCAGGTGTGAGTCGGATGAAACTCGTGGTAACCATTGTGCTGCCGAAGAAGTCCCAGTTGGGGATTGTCATCCCTGTGCCTGTGGACAGACATCACAATAACCTTGATTACAAAGCTTCTTATCTAAGACTTAACACTATTAATAAGACTAAGGACTCAATTGAAAGATAAAACTTTCGCCAAATCATAGGATTTTATGAATCAATTGGTTTGTAATTCAATAATGCATTTGAATATAAAACCAATGGTTAGTTAACTCTTAAGAGACGTGTATTGGAGACAAAGTGTCGCAAACGGTGCGCATCTCTGACACAATCCATAGCTTTGTTAACATGTTTTGAGGAAATCATTGAATTCACTCCGAGGAAGATCTCAGAGGAAAGGGTGGTCGGCATCGGGTCAAAGGTCGGGTCAGTCATACCTTGATATGGTTTGACCAGAGAGTGCTCTTTCTTAGCGTAAATCCCTTTTGACTCCCATTCTTCAGCTCCGACTCCCGTCCAGACCAGAGTCAGACAAACGACAAAACATTTATAAAACCGATAATTAATTTCATTTAATTTAAAAATATATTTCATTTTCAGTCCTAAACACAGACTTCGGTCAAAAGCGGACAAATGTTTGCGTTTTCGGCGTTTTTCCGCTAAACTTATGAACAGATCGTCAAAGCATTCAATACATCAACAAATGAACCGAAAGGTCGTCCATAAGTGACGTCACGATTGCGGACGACTTTGGCGTCCCTTTCGATGGGAAATGACTTTCAATGATCCCTATATTAGTCAAACAAATATATTCTTCGCTTTAAATCATTTTCTATAATAAATAAATCATTTCTCAAATATTTAATTGCCTTTCATTACAATTGAATGCTTTAAACAAATTTAATTAAATTTAATTCATTACAAAAAAGTTTTAGGTTTTGAGACGTTTTTAAGTCAAATGTCATTCAAGTGATGACTAAACTTAAACTGAAGTGAGAGTCGATGTCTGACCAGTGGTTCCCTCTTCGGGACAATCATTGCGTTCAGGCTTTCAATGGATTGCTTTGCTTTGACTCAACTCTTTGGCCAAAAGAGGGCTCTGAAGGCGACAAACATTACTCCAATTGAGTGAAAGTTTGAGTGAAATGTTGTTTACATTTGAAATGAATTTGAGTTTAAATTTGATTTAATTTAAGACAAAATGAGTGCAAATGTCTGACAACGGACTGACTTATCGTTTTGTCTCCAACTCAACCAAACACGAGTACACCCGAGTGGCCGACACCTCGGATAAGGCCAGCGAACAGGTATTGACATCCGACCCGAACCTCACTGACCACTGCTCTGTCTGTCCAGTACTGGACCCGAAAGACTCGAATCCCGTGGAAAGCCATATGTTTGGCGCTCTTCCTCTTCATTGTCGGCACAGCTCTTATAGTGATATCAGCACTCCTTTGGACCGGTTTTGTTGACTCAGTGAAGCCCAACGACGAAGTGCTCGTCCTCTTAGGTCTGGGACTCTTGATGTTCATCCCTGGCTTCTATCACATGAGAATCGCTTTTTACGCTTACAAGAGATACGAGGGATACCTCTTCGATGACATCCCAGACTTCGACTGAACCGACACTACTTCTAGTCATTAGACATCACTTGATCTCAATTAACGACAATCAATGCGTTAGTCATTGTTTGTCGATTTGGTTATAAATTTTATGCAAATATCTATAAAAAGTAAAGAAAAATAAATATTAAAGTTTGAGATTTTTAGTTGACTTATAAACGAATTTTTGAAATTAATTTCTTCTCAATAATAAATCTCTTGAGCTTTAGAGAAGTAGAGACCTCTTCGAGTGACTGATGGTTAGGAACATTGAAGGTATGGCTTATGATCTTATGTGCGATAGCAGTGAACAGCTGTTGGACAAGGAATGGATCGATTATAAGCATTGCTAGTTTGGGACAGTAGGACAACAGGGGTTTGCCCTTACGGTCGGTACTAATAGAGTGAGACATAAGTTGTGATCACTTGTTATGCAATGCGAGCCTCGAGTGAGGCATCACTTCGAGTGACTGTAAGTCACGTGATTTAAAGGTCTGTTTTTGTTTTGTTTTGGCGTTTGTTTTCAAAATACGATCCGATCTGTCATTGAATTGATTCCATAATGAGATCCAATTTAGCAAAAGGTATGACAATTAAG
>JAQGAJ010000124.1:0-20813 GCA_034689365.1 Liebstadia similis | reverse complement strand
CCCTCCCTGGAGCTGAGACCCATTTCCTATAGGCTGGACCCCCCCTCTGGACCGAATTCCATTGGCCATCCCTGGTCCAAAGCAATGCCTTCCGAATCGGTTGGTCAGAGCCATCGGACCTCAATATCCTTCGGTGTCTTCATAACCGGCAAAAGTCTCTCCATTATAACCGATATAAGTTTGACCGTCATATGTCTGTCCATCAAATACTAGTTCACTTTGAGTATATACATAATCTCCATTGTGGTCATTGAACCCATTGGGACTATCGATTCCATTGTGACCGTTGTTATCATTTAGACTCTGATTTGTATATCCGTTGCACTTTTCAGGGCTGTGAGGCTCGGAGTTCTCATTGTGGCAAAAGGGACAGAAGTGTTGAGTGTCATCATGGGCCATTCTCAACTTCCTGATCAGTTCCCTGTGCTCTGCGTGGGCTACTTTAGTCAGTTCATCATAATAAGGCAATTCCCTCCTCAATCTGTTAAACCAGCCCCAGATATTTGGGTACGAACTCAGCTCAAACTCGACGGCGATCTCCAATTGAGTGACATTAGCCAAGAGCGAGATGTCGGCGATGGTCAGTATATCTCCGGCCACGTAGTCCTTGTTTATTAGGAATATCTCTAAGAATGTCAACGCATCTGTCAGTTCGACCAGTTTTTCGCTTCGGGAAGCGCTGTATTCGTTTGGTAACTGTTCAGAACAAATGGTCACAAATGTTCTTCACTATGGCTTTACATACTGTGTACTCAAAATGGGCGGAAAGGACGGCGTGGCTCAGAGTCTTCAGATCGAAGTTCAAGAGCCGATCCACTGTTCCTCTCAGTTCCGGATCTTTGGGGTATAGACTGGAGTTCGGCGCGAATTTGTTGCACAGGTATTGCATTATTGCCCGACTTTCCCATAGTATGAAACCGTTGTCATCGATTGTGGGAACCGAATGACACGGATTTAACTGAAATAGAAATTTGAATTTATTAGTAATTATGAGAAAGTTGGTTATGAATTAGTACAAATATTTGATCATGATTAATTGATAGTTCAATATATTAATTAGTATAATCAAGTCAACTGAATAGCACTTGAAAGCTATGACCCTTTGAAATATATTAAATATATTAAATTTAGATATAAGTTCAGTTCGTTTTTAATTATTGTAATAAATTGATATAAAGAGCATTTGAATTGAGTAGAATAGCATTGATTCCCATGAGGTTTATTAACTGAAGTGCCCTTTTTGAAGATATAGATCATAAGTAAATTACAAGGAATACAGTTTCATTTGAAAATAATGTTTTCATTTTTATTTATCAGTAAATCTATTGACATATGTATTGTCGATGAACTACAAATGTATTTTGTGGTGCATTTGCACTATAAATACATCAAATTTTCAATTGATATTCAACTATTCTTGGTCAAATTTAAAAATTGGCATTAATTTAGGTTATTTAAAAAGAATTATTGTAAATTGAAATATGTATAGCTCTTGAATTTATTGGATATAAATCAAAAAATAGTGGTTATTTCATGGTTTATCAATGAAAATTTAACATGATTAGCATGAGAAGATTTAGAATTTAATTATTTAAAGTTAAAGTTAATTGCTAATCGTCGATCATTAGTAATCGATTATGAAAATCCCTTCGCCTTCATCATATTTATTATGACATTTATTCAGTCAATTGTCAAACGCGACAAAATTCACTCACCTTTTTGTATTCCTCAGTCCCGGTGTCGGTAAAAGGTCTGACGTATATCTCATTGAGAGGAATGTTGAGATGTGTGGCCAACATTTTGACCGCTCGGGAGTACGGGTCGATCCGAGCCGTATAGAAGTCAATAGCGGGTATTTGCGTTTCGGTTTCCATCATTTGATTTTGATAACCGTTTGTCTGATCATTGACTCCGAACCCGTTATATCCCGTCATTTGTAGAAAAGTTTTGTACAATGGGTGCAATGGTTGACAATTTGTAGTGAAAACAAGTTATTAACAAAATTAATAGATTTTATCGTAAATCACATAAAATTAAATTAAAAATGAAGCGAACAAAAGGAGAGCTCAGATCACACTTAATTGATTAGTTGTCGCGGTTATTATCGCGATATCAGTTTGTTTTATAGCTTTCAATATTGATTCAAATTATCAAATGAGTAGTTGCAGTGAATTTTGCTGGTTTTGCTTGTTATTACCCAACACTTATCCACGAGCCATATTTCACATTCACCTTTATCTACCTGTTCAGTGCTATCAACCATGCAGTTCAAGCGATGCCGTTCTACTCATAAATGAGTAGACCAATAATCAAATGCTAGGTTATTAACAATTGTAATGGTATTTATTCAGATAAGACAATGGCTTTACAATCGATACGACATATGATCTAATAGTAGTCGAGATAAGACCAGATCCGAGTCCTTCTAATGATTTTCCTAAGCAATGATCTTCGGTATCATAACTTCTCGTCGGCATCGAAGCCAGTGTTGACTCGACCCAACTCATTGTTGTTGAGATCATTCAATTCACTTTTGATTTTGAAACTATTTATCTGAACATTGATTTCAGAGGTCTTCAGGTTTTTGGATAAATTTTCTCCCAAAGACTTGTCGACTTTTGGCTGAGGTATCATCAAAAGCATGGTTACAGTTCCCAACGGGCCCTCGACTATCATGTAAAGGATGAACGCGATCACAAATGTCAGCATACAATCGAAGGCAACGGTTGTGAACTGCAATCGATGTATCGATTAAGTCAACTGAAGAGATGTCTAATTACTTACAATCCAATGGTCGGACATATCGATCGAGTACTTCACCGAATAAGCCCTATGAAAGATGACTGGCATTTGGTAGAGATAGACACCCATTGCGAGCCGACCCAAAGGAACCCAAACCCTCCACGAAAGGAATCGATCGACAAATCCTTTGAATAGCAATCAAAAGTCAATTCAAGTCAAAGACCATAACAAATACCTCCGTATCCGTTGGCGCAGCAAAATGTGAGGCCACACGTGAAGCCCGCGATGCAAATACTCTTCGCGGCCACGAAGAACAGTATCTGTGCCGTATGGGGTTCTTTGCCCGGTTTATACCAGTCCTTATTGAAGGTAAAGGCAAACACTCCTAAACCTATACTAACCAACCAAATCGATGTCACCGATAGTTTGCTCAGGTTTTTACATTTCTCGGGGTATTGTCTCATAAGATATCCCACGAGAATACCTAATGCATAGGCAGACAAATGGGCGTACGGGGGGTACAGATAGTAGTAAAGATCAATATAGAGCTGTTCCGGATCTTCGAACTGAAGTAATTCTACTTTTGGCCATTTGTCCCAAAGGATTGGCGCCAAAGCAGTAAAACATCCGAAGAATGACAAAAATACCAATAAATATGTCGTGAATTTAGGTCTTTTGTAAAGAAGTACAAGAAGTGGAGGCGCGAAGAGAAACAATTGAAATTCACAGCTCAGATACCAACTTGGACCATTGCACTGGTCGGGGAAAGGGAGAGATTGACATTGCCTTTACTTCATTATCATAGCATTTATCTCGACCTACCATTTCATCAACAGTTTCGAGCCATAGATTATTAATAAACAGAAGATTCTTATACCAGTTCTTATAGCACGGGTAGTTCATTGTCTGATAGGCCGACTTGAAGAGTGGTCCCGAACCGAACAGTGGCGACAAATAGAGAAGAAATATCGAGGCTATCAATGGAGGCACGAATCGCATCCATCGGATGGTTATCAGCAAAACGTATTGAACCCGTCCTTTCATTTTCACCACTTTTGGATACATTATGAAAGTGAATAAAAATGCGCTGAAATGAAGAGAATTTAGTTTTAATCATAGCGTTGATTATCCCAAACCTCATGAAGAAGAATGTTTCGGTTAAGAAGGCATTCCTTATCAGTAGATATCGTTCATCGGTATTGAAATGAACGAGAAATGACTTTTTCGGTCGTTTCCACGTGAATGCCATAAGAATGTTGAAGAGGTAAGTGTGGGCCAGAAATATCCAGACCGAGGCTATCACTCGAATACCATCGATGCATCTGATCTTCTTCGGTGGTGCCGTCAAAGCCTTCAAGTTCTCCTGATATGAAAAACTTAACAATAGTTGGGCCGAAAATTTGTTTCTGAAGTCTTCGTTATTTTTTGTGAACGAATCGACAAACGATGCGATTAATAGCAATACAAAAAGTATCGCAAATGTGGTACTAATTGTGAAAATAGATTCAAATAATTAGAAAATTGAATTTAAATCGACATTAAAATCAAACTGACATCGCTATGATTTGGTTGGTGTCCAACACTATCGGGTCGTCTATCGTATGACATCCCCCGGCGATCCCAAAAGGGATACCAGTCTTCGGAAAAACGGCTATTTATTAAAATTAATGTTAATCAACAGTTAATTAAGCCATTAATCAATTGTTTTACTTGAATTAAGAAAATCATTTATTTCCAGAGCTGTGCAGGTGTTGGGTATGCAGACAGAGATGGGCAGACCATTGCCTCTATAGGTGAAGTCGATGATAGTCGAGAAGTCCAATAAGTGGTCGGGGATTCCGGAGTCTCCGGCCGTTCGACTTATGGCTTCGTTATATGCCTCTCGAGATATGAGACGAATTCCTTTTTTCCCGAAGAATTTGTTCTCTGCCTTATCTCTGGTTTGGCCCGAAGTCTTGCTCGTGTACGAGAACTTATCCACCAATTCTTTGCTACTCAGACCTCCCAAACAATACTTGCCTTAATTAGAAACCCATTTGAAATCACTGCAATATATTTGAGACAAACCTTTGATTAGAAGTTCGGGGTTTGTCGGAGAGGGAGGTATTTGGCTTTGAAGACATTGTTCATACTCTCCGAAGTCGAATATCGTGCCGTCGAATATACCCGAAGGAATTCTACCCATTGAGTCCATCCCTAGAAGAAAACATGACATAATTACTTGAATCTTGCAAAATCAGGTACATTTGAGAGCCCATGTTTTCTTTTCTTTGGCCCCTTTGGCCAGTCGTATGAGAGCTGCTAAACAGAGGGGCGACATATCGCTGGTATACAAGTCGTCGGCCAACGGAAGAAATATCGGAAAAAGTCTTTTCATGAGGGGCTGACCCAATAGCTCTGCCCTATCGAGAACACCCATCACAAATGGATTATCTTGTTCCAATTTATTCTTCAGAGTTGCCGATTGTTTGTCGTCCAAATCTTTATTGACAAAGTCTTTCAACTGTTTTTTGAGCCTCTCTTCCTCTGTGGTCGCATTGCTCTGGGCGTCCAACTTCTTTTTGATCTCATGGGTCTCCCGCAAGGCATCGATCAGATCCTGTTCTTCGATCGCATCAAACAACTTGGTATCGGTTTCATTGTCGTTATAATAATCGCTGTCAAAATCACTACTCTTTGGTCTAATTGTCGTCGAATTGCAATCAATTTGAATGATATTAACAAACAATAAATAAATCGATAGAAACTTAAGTAAGAAAATCATTTTTGGGAATCGGTTTCAGTGTTTGGCTGAACGACGAGTCCTCAGACTGAGAGTCGATTCAACACTTTAACTGACAATCGTATGAATATTAATACCGAGTTTAGATTATTTCGTAAGGAAATCAAATTCAGAGTCAATAAAATTACAAAAACGAGTGATAACTTGCGATCATTTGTTGGTTTATCACTAAAATTAGTTTTTCACTGATTTCCCAGAGAATCACGTTTTTCTTATATTACTAATAATAGTAATTGAATTAAATTAAGATATTTTTGATGCTTTTGTAATTAAAAAATTTAAAAAATCACCCGATTTTAGACGATATCCGATCATAAGAGGGAAATGTTATTCTTCAGAGCAATTGTGGTCATTGAAGACGTGTTTGACATAAGAGTGCGATAATTCAAATCACATTTCATAACAATTAACTGGAAATTCACTAAAGTCTTGGTGTTTCACACGTTTTGTCGATTTTGATTCTATAAATTTTGTCGAAAACATAATTTAGTTGTATTTCAAACTGAGATCCGACACAAATAGAAGTTTTTTCGTTAATTTTTGATTCGATATCGAAATATATTGATTGAAACATGAAATCTGGAGAGGATTTGGTGATTAGCGGTATTTCCGGTCGGTTTCCCGAATGCGAGGACATTGAGGTCTTCAGTGAGAGACTGCTCGCCGGCGAGTGTTTCACCACTTTCGATGAGCGCCGATGGCCTAAAGGCACGTATAATTTGCCCGAAGGTGTGGCCAAATTAGACGATATCGATAAGTTTGACGCAAAGTTCTTCGGCTATACTGAAGAAGAGGCAGATGTGATGGATCCGGCCAACAGAGTACTCTTGGAAGAGGCCTATGCGTGTATTTGCGATGCGGGTAAGTCTTTATCTATCCGATGATATGTCTTCGCCTGTTCTTATCAATTGGTCTCTAGGAATAAGTCCAAAAGATCTACGCGGAAGTAATACTGGGTTTTTCTACGGCTCGTGGATCGACAACGAAGTGGAGGAAGCGTTCAAATATGACGTCGAGCGCGAAGAAGACATATTCACTTACGCCGCGTCCCGAATCCCATACCATATGGACCTGAGAGGACCCGTTTGTTTCATGAACAACGCCTGTGCATCGAGTCTGACGGCCACCAAATTGGCGGTGGACTCAATCAAATGCGGACAATGCGATCGGGCATTAGTGGTGGCTTCGAATATCACTCTCAATCCAACTAGATGCTTCTGGCAGAACCAGATGAACACTTTGGCACCCGATTCGGTTTGTAAACTGTGGGACGAAGACGCCGACGGATATGTGAAGGGTAATAGTAATTAACAAAAATGTCTTATTTCAATGCTTTGTGTCTTCACAGGAGAAGCGGCCGTCGCTATAATCATCCAAAAGAGATCCGAAGCCAAACGTATTTACGCCGAGATTCTTGCCGTCCGATCAAATGCCGACGGCTTGAAGAGAGAGGGACTCACTTTTCCCGGTTGGAAGACTCAGAAGATATTGATTGAGGACACTATGAAAGACGCGGGTATTAGTGGTAATGATTTTGCATTCTTCGAAGCTCACGGAACCGGCACTCAGGCCGGCGATCCCGTTGAGACCAAATCCATCGCACAAGCGGTCTGTGGCTCGAGAGACACGCCATTAATCATCGGATCAATTAAGGCGACCATCGGTCACACGGAAGGCGCCTCCGGATTGGCCTCAATTGCCAAAGTGATCATTGCTTACCAGAAGGGACTGATGGCGCCCACACTTCACTACAAGAAACCCAATCCTAAAATACCGGAACTCTTCGACGGATCGGTAATAGTTTGCGACCAAACGATGCCATTCGAGGGCGGAATCGTTGGACTCAATAATTTCGGGATCGGAGGCGCGAATGCCTCCGGAATTATCACTTCGTTTGATGAAAAACGTTTAAACCAAAAGAGTTATGATATTTGCGAACCGATTCCCCGATTGGTTCTGATTTGTGGCCGAAATAACGATTTGGTTGAACAGAGAATATCTAAACTCATCAACAGATCAGAGACTTTGACCAAAGAGTTTCTGTCGCTTTTGAATGAGAGCTCTAATGAAAGACCAGAGAGTGGTATGAATTCAAGAGGTTTTGCAGTCTTTAACGATGAGAAGAAGTGTGCGAACAGTTTTGTTGGCAAATGTCTTGTGGACGACACTCAGAGAAGACCGCTTTGGTTTGTCTTCACAGGACTCGGCAGTGAGTGGTCATCAATGGCTAAGTCATTGATGAATATCGAGATGTTTTCAAAATCTTTTGAGCGGTCGATGACTTTCCTCGAATCGATTGGCGCTGATATCAAAACGTTGAAGAAATTTCTGTTGGACTCAGATATGGATGACTTCGGCGATGCTTTAAAACCTATTATCCCTTCTTTGGTTGTCATTCAAATCGGATTCGTTGATCTACTCAAAGAACTCGGAGTCAAAGCCGACGGAATTATTGGTCACTCTGTGGGCGAAATAGTGGCCGCATATGCCGATCAATGCATTACCGCTGAAGACGCCCTAAGAATATCATATTCTTTGCATAATCTGATTAATACTGACCGCAAAAGTACTGTCTCGGGAGTGATGGCTGCCGTCGGCCTCTCTTGGGCTGAGGCACAAAAGAGGTGTTTCAGCACTGTTTTCGTCGCCTGTAATAACTCACCGAATATGGTGACAATGACTGGAACTGTCGAAGACATGAATCAACTCTTTGAAAGTTTGAGAAAAGACAAAATATTTCACCTGAAAGTAGAAAATCATGGAATCGCCGCTCATTCGCCTCTTATGGCTGGAATCGAGGACAAGTTGGTGTCCGGCGCTAAGCAGCTCGGCATCAAAGCTAACCAAAGAAGTCGATGGTTGTCCACAACTTATACTGAAGACCAATGGAATGATGCACTCTGTGAGCGGCCATCCGGTGAATACTTCGCTATAAACCTCTGCAGACCCGTTCTCTTCTATGACACTCTGGTCAAGGCTCCGAAGAACTGCCAGTTCATTGAAATCGGTCCGTCGGATCTGTTGCGGCACTCGATTGGAAAGAGTTTCCAAAGAGATCACAATATTATCTACAAAGAGGTTATGCGAAGAAATAACAACACAGAGAATGTGTTTGTCTTCTTATCGGCTTTGGGTCAGCTTTACATCGGAGGACACACTCTAGACATAAGCAAACTCTACCCGAAGGTCGAGTATCCGGTCCCTCGAGGAACTGACTTCATATCACCGCTCATCAAATGGGATCACAAGAAATCCTATTTTGTGACCAAATATCCCGACTATTTCTCCCCAAAGATATCAAAATCGGTGCAGAAATATATTATATCTATGGTCGACGATAGATATCTCGCCGATCATAAGATTGACGGAAGAGTCCTCTACCCGGGCGTCGGTTACATATACTTGGCCTGGAAGACAGTGGCCAACGCTCTGGGCATCACTGATATCAACAACTTTGCCGTCGAGTTCTCGAACTTAAATCTATATCAGGCGACAACTTTGACCAACGATGAGACAATTGTCAAATGCAGTTACTTCAGAGACAGTTCCAACTTCACTATCGAAGTGAACAATACTGTCATCTCAAGTGGTTTAGTCAAACCATTGGTTGATCGAACAGAGGTCTTAGTCGATGACCAAATCGATGAGATTGAAGATAAAAATGGAAAATCTTTTTTGACGGGCACTGACTTCTACAAAGAGGTCAGAGTCCGTGGTTATGATTACGGACCCAACTTTCAGGGAATCGTAAGCCTAAGTACTGATGGCTCGGAAGCTCAGGTCAAATGGACGGGACATCTGATCAGTTTTCTCGATTGTGTTATGCAAATGGTATTACTCGATGACGACAAACGCTTCCTTCGAGTGCCCACTCGTATCGGTTCTCTTAAGTTTGATCCGAAGCCACTTTTCTACGATCGGCTACAGAGCGGCCAAAACGAGTTCGTATGTGATGTCCGATACGATAAGAATACAGACGAAGCGAAGACAAATGGTTTATATATGAAGAATGTAAGTCTGGCGCCGATCAGCCGTAGAATCAATCAAAGCGGAGAACTTGTCCTCGAAAAGTATGTTCTGATTCCATACGAAGAGGTGAATGCCATCGACCAAAGTCTAGCTCAAGAGATAGACCTCTATTCGAGACAATGCGATATCGCTATCAAAATGTTGAACCAAAAGTTGTCTTCGAATCAAAACTTGGAATCAGATGTCAATAACAACGATATTAATAACAATTTGGGAACCGATGAAGAGATCGAAACCAACGACAATAAGGCTTTACTCAAACACATCAAGAGTTTGTTAAACCGAACGAAGAATTCTGAAACTGATGTAGAATTGAATTTTGACAACGATTTGATTTATTCGACTCTTTTGTCCGAAAGATATTTGAGACCACAATTGGATGTGTTTATCGAGAATTCGGATTTCAATAAAAAGATATCAGTTCTTGAGGTAAACACATCGCAACAGATATTCTTCGGCACAGCAATGAAACTGATCGGTCGGACAGCGCCGGGTTCGGTGATCAACAATGTTGACTATACTCTGTGTCACTCCAACAAGACTTCTTTACCACAAACACTACTCGACTCAAAGCGTCTGAAGATCTTAGACTTGGATCTGAATAAATCGGTTATTCCTTACCAGCGATTAAGTCCGCAAAATCTGATCATTTTTCGCGATCCCAACATATCTTTGACCGAATCCCAGACGGACTTCGAATACGATTCTCTGTTGCGGTCATTGCATACGGCGCTGACCGACGGCGGCTTTCTTTTGGTCCTTCTCAGAGACAATGTTCTCAGTTGTGAACGAATGGTCACTTCCTTAGAGTCATCAGTTCTGAAAAGAAATTTTGAAAAACTCTTGGAATCTGCAGAAGAAGCGGGACTTCAATACGTCTGCAAGAAATCAGATTCTTTTACCTGTTGTTCAATAATATTCAGAAAATTAGAGAAAAAAGAATTAAATGAAACTCAAATTCATATCTCATATGAAGATCTTCAATGGTTGGAACCGCTTAAGAGTGCAATGAAAGACGAAAGTCTGGACAGAATTTGGTTAACCTCTGGACAAGAATTTAATGGAATAATTGGTTTATTGAAAGGATTACAAAAAGAAGAGAACGGATCCAAAGTTAGGACAGTTTTGTTTAATAGCCGACGACAAGACTTGGAATCTATTCTCAAGATCGCAAAACAAACCGATTTAGTACAAAATGTCTTCGATGACAGACTTTTGGCCAGTTTTAGACACATATCTCTACCGGAAATCCCGGAAACACGACCGACCACTTCGGCACAAGTGAGACAATTAAAGTCTGGAGATCTGTCGTCATTCAAATGGTCGGATTCGCCAAACTCTTTATGGCCACTAAACAAGACATCAGACAAACAAATACTTATTGACGTCTATTACAGTCCACTAAACTTCAAGGACGTAATGCACGCGACCGCACGACTCCCGCCCTCTGACCTGACCTCACATATCGCTTGGGATGACGTGGTGTTAGGTCTTGAATTCGTTGGCCGAACCCGAGATTCTGGTCAAAGAGTTATGGGACTCAACAGTAGTAAAGCCTTAAGTACTGACATCGTTGTCGACAGAGACTTCTTGTGGTCAGTGCCCGACAAGTGGTCTATGGCCGAGTCCGCGACCGTTCCGTGTGTTTATGCGACCGCTTTCTATGCGCTTATAATCAGAGGTCGACTCAAACCGAGAGAGACTGTCCTAATTCACGCCGGAACGGGAGGTGTGGGTCAGGCGGCTATTAATATCTGTTTGTCTATGAATTGCAAAGTCTTAACGACTGTCGGAACTCAAGACAAAAGAGATTGGATTAGAAAACGTTTCCCACAATTGACTGACTCTTGTATAGCGAACTCAAGAGATGTATCGTTTGAGAGACAAGTGATGGAAGAGACGAATGGCAGAGGAGTTGATGTGATTTTGAATTCATTGACAGATCAGATGTTTTGGGCGAGTCTTAGATGTCTGGCCGACTGCGGAAGATTCTGTGAGATCGGAAAATACCAATTCGTTAACAACGAAGACCTCGATTCCAGTCTTCTGTTGAAAAACAAGACATTTCATGGCATTTATTTGGATGCGCTCTTTGGAGGACTCAACAACTTGATCACGAAGAAAGTTGAGCGCGAAAGGAAGTGGATGTGGCAGTTGGTCGAGGATGGCATCAGATCAGGTGTGGTTCAACCTCTCCCACAGACAGTCTTCTCTGTCGACGAAACAGAGAAGGCTTTCCGTTTCATGGCTTCGGGTAAACACATCGGAAAAGTTTTGGTTCAAATCAGAGCTGAAGAATCTAAGATTCAGACAATTGCCAAACCTATGAATGTGAACGCAATTCCGCTCACATTTTTCAATCCTCTCAAGTCTTATGTCATTTGCGGAGGACTCGGAGGAATGGGTCTCGAATTGATGTATTGGATGTACGAACGAAATGCAAGAAATTTTGTACTGACCTCGAGATCTGGTGTCAAAACTGCAACTCAAGAGTATGCCATCAATCGGCTGAAAGACAGAGATTGTAAGATAATTGTCTCGACGAGTGACGCCTCGACTGCCTCGGGAGCCGAACATGTCTTGTCTACAGCCCTACAGTTGGGACCAATCGGTGGCTTATTTTTGTTGACATTAGTACTCGAAGACGATTTGATCGAAAACCAAACCGTCGAGAAATATGAACGAGTTATGAACGCGAAGTCAACTCAGGCTCTGATTTTGGATGCGATCACTCGGAGAATGTCTGAACCGATCGACTACTTCGTAGCCTTCTCTTCGTGTTCTTGTGGCCGAGGAATTACTGGTCAGACCAACTATGCGTTCGCCAATTCAGTTCTTGAGCGCATTTGCGAGAAGCGAAGAGCGGATGGACTGCACGGGTTGGCCGTTCAGTGGGGTTTCGTCGGCGATGTGGGCGTCGCCGCCGATAATTATGACGAGACTTCCAATCGTACTGCTGTGAGTTCTTCAGTAGTTATCATCAAAAGTCTAATCCAATTCTTTATTTCTTCAGCCAATCCTCGGATATTTACCGCAACGTATTATCTCCTGTTGGCTACAATTGGATCGATTCCTTCAATCAGATCACTCCGTCTGTTCCTCTTTCGTCAGATATGATTCGTATGACAACGACTCCAACTCCAAGGCCTCACTCTTGGACTCGATTTGCAATATTCTCGGCATTAAAGACATGTCTTCAGTAAATCCGAACACAAAACTATCGGATTTAGGAATGGATTCATTGATGTCCGTCGAAGTGAAGAATATGATCGAAAGGGAATCTCAGGTCTCGATGTCAGCTAAAGAAGTGGCGAACATCACAATCAAACAGTTGAGGGAAGGACTCAATGCTTAGGCCGGGTGAAGGCAAACAACAGCTTTTATGAGAAGATCTTTTATTATCAACTATTAAGACAAAGACATTGAAATAGTGGTAAAATTTAAATTTACTTAATATTTGGATAAATGAATAAAAGAAGAGATGAAAACAATTATTTAGTTTTTTGTTTATCGTATTGTGAAATCGAAGTCACTTTCTTCTGGTTCTGCATAAGAGTCTGATAGTATGAATCGCCGACCGATTCGGTCTCTGAGTCGTCAGTTTGTTTCACCGGTGACTTCGGTGGTTCCTTAACCTCTGCCGCTGTCGGTGTTTTCGTGGGATCAACTGTCGGTTTCTTCACTCCTTTGTACTGAGAGATGGATTTGACTTTAGCTCCACTACTGATCAGCTGTTTGTAGTAATTATCGCTTTCGTCTTCCAGTTCTTTGTCTTCAGTCTCTTCTTTCTTTGTCGGTGACTTCGGTGGCACTTTCATAGAGATCGGCGTCTTATCTTTTACTTCGGGCTCTTTTGACTCAAAACTTCGGTGAAAGAATCCGAGAAAGTGTCCAAACAGTGCGATCAGAGGCAACCAGACTAAGAGGAAAATTGCTGTCCCAATGATGATAGCCATCATCCAGAAGAAACAGATATCCATCCATTCAGCGTTCTTCGGATCGTTTGAGTGTTTCGGTACAAACACAGAACAATAAGCAGCGGATCCAATCCCGATGGCAATGATGACCACAATGTAGAAATAGCGGAAACACGTCCAGAAACCAGATTTGAGTCTTATTTCTCTGTTGTATTTTATTACAAATCGATAGATAGATATGAGTATTACGAATGAAATAGCTGTCAGAATACTGGCCGCCCCTCCGCTCGCGACCGCCGACACCCAACTGTATTGGTAGTCTTCGCAGAGACCAAACCCTGGATCGATACATAACCTGAGCAAAGTGGCGATTAGTACCACTAAATGGATTGCCAGCCAAAGGAAGAGAATATGTTCAAAGACATTTAGTAACCGCGAGGGAAGAACCGATTCTTCGATGATTCGCGGTCTTTTGGCTCCAATCAAGAATGACTGGCGTTCGGCGTCGGTCTTGTTGTTGACCTGTTTCACGAGAATCCCAACTGTGCTCACATTGGCCTCCATTTCATCGATCGCTTGGATCTCAATGTCATAGATTCTGAACGGTTTGCCCGTTGTCTGCAAACAAATCGATTCCATTGTAGAGATCGAGGTCTTCGTGAAGAGTAGGAATCGAACTACACTTTTGATAGGAGTCTCGGGAGACTCAGTGGAAGTGTTGAGAGTCTCGTTGTCCAAAATGAAGTCGACGAGCATTTTGCCCTTTGCGTCCAGAAGTATGATATTCAATGTCGACTTTCTGATGTGTCGAAGAACTATTGGCGTTTCCATTATAATCCTGAAGATGTAAAGATATTTCCAGGTCTGAGGATTGCATTTGAAGTACATTTCTTTGGCCCAGATATCAGACGCTCGAGAGTAAGCCGAATATGTGATTATCACAAGAATAATGGTTACGAACCAAATGAAGGTAAAGACAAACATTCCTAAGAATGGGTGAAATGGTTCGTCGGAGACAGCCATCACTCAAAGAAGTTGACCGAATCGGTAGTAAACTCAAGATCAAAGGCGAAGAACAATAGATTTGTACTCAGTTTTCGATAGGACTTTCAAATATCAAATTATAAAAGAGCGAGAATTCGAAGAGTTTTGGGAATTTGAAATCTCGAGGACAACCATTGTTCATATGACCAGATGTTAGTCTTCGCGGTCTGTCTTAGGATTTATTGCAACTAATAATTTCATATCTTGACTATTATTACAATTTTTATCTTAGATTCATCTCCTTTCGAGTGAATGATCTTGATAGAGGTTACATTTTACTATCTTTTGATCAGACCTTTTCGTTTCAATGGTTGTAATCAATCAGTGGATAAGATTTCAATCATTCGATTAGACTTTTGTTTGAAATAAATTTCGATTAACTCGAGTTTTAATAAGGAATTAAATATTTATTACAAAGCAATAAAAGTATAAGCGATAAGAAGTCAATGAAAATGTCTTAAATATATATTGAAAGTAAAGTGAAGACCATCGGGAACAGACTAGAGATCAAACCAGTGGCCGAATTGCGGTCTTTCACCTCATCCTTAGTGTCACTTTGCATCCGACTCTTCACTTGTTCGGTCACTGGGTTTTGGGCGGAACCGCTGTCCTCCGACTTTCGGCTCTTGTCTGAGCTTTCGACTGGTTTTTCATAAGACTGTGTGACCACATCCTTGGGATTCAAACAGAAACCATTCTTTCGTTGAATTGTCGAACATTTGAAGAAATCTTTAATTGGTTTTTGTCGACACTCTTGAGGACCTTTCTTCGAGAGAGTTACCGAGCAATAGGTCTTTCCTTCAAACAGATAGAGCTGTGATGTGTTGTCTTTGGCCAGAGTGAGGGCAGCCGTCAGTGTCTTTGGGACGCGGGAGATCTTATATTTGGCGAGTTCCTGGTCAATTTCTGTTTTGGTGGGGATGTCATACTCGGCTCCCATTTCGAAAGTGAAGGAGAAAGTGGTTCCGTCATCGAAGACAAACTTCGATAACTGGTCTTTTGGATCGAAAAAGGCGTAACTCATAGTCCTTTCCATGTATTTCTGGGCGTCGGGATCTGATCGACCCATTATTTTCTGAAGACCTTTGACCGGTAAATAGATAATAGCGCCCCACTCGACCTGATATTGGCCGAAGTTCTTGAAGGTAAAGAAGTTTGGGTGCTGGAAGTAAATGCCGGCTCCGACGAAGTCTGTGATCGTCTCGTGGTATGAGATAGTGATGGCCGCGTCTATCGGTCCGGTCATGTTCTTGAATACACTGTTTATAGCGCACGGACCCGACAACTCCTCCAGTTTGGGGTCTAAGAACCAGAGATTCTTCTCACTGAAGACCACAATTGATCCGTTATGGAGTTGAGTGATGGCATCGACGGTAATCTCTTCGCAGATATCACATTTGATTCGTTTGATTACAATAACAACCATCAAGAATATCAATATCAATGTGATTGGTCTCACTTTGAACTTGGCTTTCACAAGATCTTTAGCTTTAGGGCTACACATCTATGGATCAAAACTTGAGAACTGTTGACAATCAAAAGACAATTTCAGTGAAATCTATCAAAATTCGAATTGAATTCAATTTCAATTATCGCGTGACTGTCTTGAAGTGGATTAACTTCATCGGTAACTTTCCATCAATTTCATTATCAAACAAAATCACGCGCTTTTGACAATTGACATAACAAAGTATTTAAAACCCTTGTTTAAAATTTTTACAGAGAAGTAAAGTGAAATCATATAATTTCTATTACCTAGTTATTCAAAATGAAACTCGCGGTCAATGCCGACAATGTATCAAACAATTAGCAAATCAGAGCTTCATTTCAATTGAATTTTAGTTTCGTTAGACATTTAAGAAAAATTGAAAACCAGTGACAAAATGAACCAAACATTAGTGAATAAACCCGAAGACAGAGAAATGACAAACAAAGCCAAAGCCAAAGAATCCAATTCTATGGTTAACACAAGTCCTGAGGCGCCGGTTATGCCGCCACCCGTTATCACCCGAACCCCAGTGAACTGTCCGCCAGGTCTCGAGTATTTATGTGAAATCGATCAGCTTTTGGTGAAACAAACCGTTGAGATATTTGAACTCTTCACTGGAATCGAAACCAAAAACGCATACCTAATGCAGAACAGTCTCGGACAGAATGTCTTTTACATCCGAGAGTATAATGACTTCCTTTCTCTTCAATGCGGTGGATCTAATCGGGGATTCGAGATCTATGTCTTTGACGGTCTTCAACGGGAAGTAATGCACTTCAGTCGTCCGGTCAGATGTTCCCACTGTTTCTGCTGTTGTTGTCTTCAGTTCATTAGAGTGGAGTCCCCGCCGGGACGACTGGTCGGGTATGTCCGCCAGAAGTGTAGTTCTGTTAGAGCTCTCTATGACATAGAAGACGATTCCGGGAAAGTGTTGCTCAGAATCAGAGGACCAATACTGGTCTGTGAGATGTGTCCGCCCAACAAAGAGTTCATTGTCTTGTCCTCCAACTTCGATGTCCAGATCGCTTCCATTGTTAAACAATGGGCGGGAATGATGCGGGAAATGTACTCCAAAGCAGACATATATAGCCTCACCTTTCCTAAAGATATGGCCATCAAATTGAAAGTCTTGTTAATCGGTGCGGTCTTTCTCATCGATTACATGTTCTTCGAGCAGCCATCATCGCAGCCCCTATATGGCCATCATGGCAGACATCATCATCGAAGACATCATGGTGTTAATGTTGGATTTTTTTAAAGTTGGTCATTTTAATGATTTGTCATTCATCAAAAAACTTGACCACATTTCACATACATTTATCTTTAATTTAGTTCAAATAAAATATCAAAATTAAAATCAAATTAGTTTTAGTTTATAATTATTTCTTTAAGAAAACTTAACATTTAATCCCTTCCCATAATAACGAATCAGAAATCGAGATATAGTCAAAATTTGAAGCCCCAGCGGAAAATCATGATTCATATCGTGGAAAAGGACTGCCTAAAAATTTTTACCACAAAATTCGAGGTTCTTTTGAAGTGAAATCATATAATTTCTATTAACTAGTTATTCGAAATCAAATTCACTCTTAATTTTGACAATTTATCAAACAATTAGTTAATCAGAGCTAATGAGCGAAAGATTGAAATCAATTAAATTTTAAATTCGTTAGACTTTTATTAAAAGTATAAAACCAGTGATAAAATGAGCAAAACATTAGTGAATAAACCCGAAGACAAGGAGAAGATAATCGTTGCAAAAGAATTCAATGCTTTACCGAACACAAGTCCTGCGGCGCCCGTTATGTTACCGCCAGTTATGACCCGAAGACCTGTGGACTGTCCGCCAGGTCTCGAGTACTTACTAGAAATCGATCAGCTTTTGGTCAAACAAAACGTCGAGATATTCCAACTTTTGACTGGAGTCGAAACGAGAAATTCATACCAAATTCAGAACAGTCTCGGACAGAATGTCTTTTACGTCCGAGAATTCAATGACTACTGTTCTCTTCAATGCGGTGGACCTAATCGGGGATTCGAGATCTATATCTGGGACTATAGTCAACGGGAAGTTATGCACATTAGCCGTCCGGTCAGATGTTCCAACTGTTTCTTCTATTGCTGTCTTCAGTTCATTAGAGTGGAGTCCCCGCCGGGCCGTCTGGTCGGGTATGTCCGCCAGAAGTGGAATAGCGTTAGAGCTCTCTATGACATAGAAGACGATTCCGGTGAAGTGATTCTCAGAATAAGAGGGCCGATAATGGTCTGTGAGATGTGTCCGCCCAACAAAGAATTCATTGTCTTGTCCTCCCAGTTCGATGTCCAGATAGCTTCTATTGTGAAACAATGGTCCGGAATAGTCCGTGAGGCCTACACCAAAGCAGACATCTATAGCCTTACCTTTCCTAAGGATATGGACGTCAAAGTGAAAGTGTTGTTAATCGCGACCGCATTTCTAATCGATTATATGTTTTTTGAGGAGTCAATTAATCGCAATCAGAATAGCAATCGCAGACCTGGTCATCACCGGTCATCGTCATCAACATCACTCATAACTCATCGTAGCGCATTCAACTCGGATGATGATTAAGTGGATTGATGATGATTGGTGAAAGATACATTTATTATCCATTATCAACAAACTATTCACATCTTTCACATCAATCTCTTCTTTAGTTCAAATAAGACCTCAAAACTAATTATTAATTATTATTGCAGTGAATCGAAAACATGTTATGATTAATATGAACTGATTATGAAACCTATTCACTAGAATTGTGAATCGGAAAACAGGATATGGATTGTAATTATCATTATTCTTAATGACTCTTTCACTACTGTTCTGATACACTTTTAATAAGGTTCTATTACTCTCAACCAAAGTTACTGACTATTCATTACGGATCACCGAAGAGGTCGACCTCAGTAGTAGAAGACCAGACCCTTCTTTTTCTACTACATTATTATTCTTTTCAACAATAAGTTATCAGTTTATAGTAATTTATGTTCAATGGGTCGGACATTGAATCCTTTGCCTTCCCATTGCTTCCCATTCCTTGCCATTGCTTCCGATCCCTTCCCGAAGCGGAGCCACACTTCAAGTTTGGCGCTCATGAGAGCCAACAAAGTGTTGTCACAAACAAAGCAAAGCATAAAAACCGGTTATTTGTATGCTTTGAGTGCTTATGAGTTAACACTGTTTTAGTTGAAAACAGGTTTTCATTGGTTTCAAAGTGTTTCACATTTTGTCATAATTTGGGACAAAATTAAAATCAATTAAAACTGTGTTTTCATTGATTGTCATTTGGTTTTGAAGATAACATCTGAAGACTCGGTCATCGATGGCGAGAGCGAGAGCTAGTAAGAGGAAGTCCGCCCCTAAGTCTAAGTCACCGAAGAGGGCAAAGAACAAGGAAAACGAAGACAACGAAGAGTCACCCGAACGCGAACCCGACGTAGAGGACGACGAGGAAGGCGATGATGACGGCCAGTATGTGGTCGAAGCCGTGGTCGACAAGAGGCGAAGGGCCGGCAAAGTCGAGTATAACATCAAATGGAAAGGATATAACACCGCCGACAACACGTGGGAACGTATGCACTCTTCACCCGCTTCTGGTCAACACTTTCCGCGATATTCGGGTTCATGACCTCCGATCACAAATCTTAGAGTCAGATCAAGTTCTTAATGTCAATATGATGTCTAAATCAATGATCACTTATCGCCACTTATTTTGGCGCCAATTCATAACTCTTAAGCCATTAGCAGATAATCTTAAGAAAGGATCCGAATATCACTAAAGTGTGGTCAAAGCAAATAATCTCAAGTTATATAACTCGATGTCTAACTTATTCTTGCATTTGATGACAGCCGAAGAGAATCTCGATTGTCAGGTATTGTCCCACTCTATCGATCACCGAAACAATTGGATTCAAATTGTATTAACTCTTAGGAACTGATCGATGAATACGAAGAGAACGCGCGGACATCGGCTCAGAAGTCATCTGCGAAGGGAGGCTCGAGTTCGAAGAAGTCAACGCCAATGCCTTCGACTTCGAAATATGGCCAAAAGAAGGCCTCCAAAGATGACATCGGGTTCTCGCGAGGCTATGAGGCCGAGAAGATCATCGGCGTCACCGAAATAGGTATCTCATCACTGATTGTCAATGTCTTTGCAAAGGGTCTGATCCTCACTGACCTCTGAACAGATGGCGAACTCCTATATCTGATCCAATGGCAGGGAGTGATTGACGCGGACTTAGTTCCCGCTTCGGTGGCCAATCACAAGTGTCCGCAGATTGTGATCCAGTTCTATCAGGAAAGACTTCGATTCTCTAATCGATACTGAATTCAAAGCATCCAAACATTTCATTTAATGACTAAAACCTTTCATTTTTTCATATTTTTTAAATTTTAGTTCACAAATAAAATTTGTTTTTGAAAATCTTCACTAAATGGACATTCAATGACCTCTTGAACACTATCTACCTATTGATCACTATTTGCAAGATATAGGATATTAAGATTATGAACACGGGATAATCGATTGAGAAAATCGCAGCTAAATAATAGGATAATCAAGATCAACAATTATCGATAGTTATGGTCAAGTGAATTTTTAAAAGAGTGAAAACTACAAGTTTATAACTTGTTTGACCAAGATGATTTCATTTTTCAACTTTTTTTGGAGTCTTTAGAATGCCTGGAATTTAATCGACTAAAGATTGGGGAAGTTTGTGAAGAATTTCACTATAAATTACCATGCAAACATTTTAAGTACTTTACTTTACCGGTTAACTCTTGGAATTTATT